>OX419187.1:1800000-2057435 GCA_948465475.1 Thalpophila matura | reverse complement strand
CGTTTCGTGCACGGGTTGCATCGAAACACCTGAATATTCAAAGCAAAAAAGAGCGCTGTTTCAGTAATTAAATCCGTTAGTCCTAAAGGCTCAAAGGATTCATCCGAACATACCCCAATGTTTCGCCGAAAAAAATATATCACTGAAAAATATATCCTTACACACGTTTTATTCCAATCTACATTATGGAAGCGAAGATATTGAAAAATATTTACTTTGTACGTATTTTATATTGAACATTACACAGATAATGGAAAATAGTTCCTTGGGCGCTCAAAAGGATGCTACTCTTTATTAAACTTTACATACGTATTGGAGATATTTCAATTTCAATTTTTCGGCAAAGTTATTTGTTCTTTCAATATAAACTTGTTTATTACTACACGGGTAAGATATTGTGAAAGGGAGGTAATAGGTGACCCAGTTTCACACATAAAAGGCGTGGAAAAGTATGATAAATATAAAGTACAACATCACGAAGATGAGCAATTTTCTTCTAAAGCAAGATGTTAGGTAACCTAGAGTTCTATTACAGAAAAAAATACGTTGCAATAAATCTAGAGTGAGCAGCTTTACTGGAATAGAATAATAAACTTATTTACTACAAAGCCGAGCCCAAATTAAACGATTCCCGTATATCGCACATAAAGAAAACATTTGACCAAACGTTTGTCACAAACCAATAGCCGACGACACGTCAATTCGACCGCTTCCACCAACAATTACCCTTCACAAATATATGACAAATCTTCATTGGAAATAACAATAACATTCTTATGATTCGAAGCCATAAAGTGGTCCTATTTACGAGCGAGCGTGGTGATTTCTGTAATGTAAAAAAAAAACTTTGCCGGATACGATATAAAAAATATTGTTAGTTGAGCAGGCATTCATTTTATGAGCCTATCGTGAGTTTATACGCTCTGCATCGCTTCGACAGGACGCACTTTCGACGAAAATGTCTTAAGACATTTTTGGCGGAGCTCAATCATTTTCCTTCAAGAATTCCAGTAGTATGGTCGTAACGCCAGGTATTTGAGCTTCGATTCGTTTTACCCTCGCTAAAGAATGGAGGGTTTTATCTTTTTGTCTACCTCCCAGTCATAAAGCTTTAGGCGAAACTGTCTCATGTTCCGTATATGTGCGCCGTATCTTAAACGTTGGAGTAAATAGGATAAGTAAATTTTATTGCTTCCAACAGTAGCCTTTTGTCGGAGAATAAGTTATCAAGAATGAGTTAGAACTTCAATAGTATTTCTATATTTAGTTCTCGTGATGATGAGTGAAAATAAATTTGTATTTTGCAGATAAGCTAACATAGTAAATGGTGGTTGAAGTTTGTGATAACAAAACTTTGTAATCACAGCCAACATTTATAAAGAACACCTATCTACAGGGTAAAATTAAAACCAGTGCGGATATTTTAGGAGGTGAAAGTACTCATGAATATGATCAACTTTTATTATGGGACGGAATATGAAACTGAAACACTGAAATATGAAAAAAAAAAATCTTCTATTCCATACATTTTGATGAGTTATGTGAACATAAATGTATGGAACAGCTGATTTTTTTTTCGCGATTTCAGGGTTGGTCCCATAGTAAAAGTTGTTTATAATGATGAGTACAATGACCTCTTAAAATATTTCCACTGTCTAACCTGCCACCCGGTATATCGAAGGCGATATCAATATCGAACCCGCGAGAATCACCTCCCTGTAGTCCACGCGCGTCAAAAGCCTAGTAACAAACACGTGTGCTGTAGAAATTCTTAGCTATCATCTACCTGCAACAGTAAAAGTATTTACAGAAAGTGCATGTATACTTACTACCCACATGTTTAATTTGCCCGCCCATCCACTAAGCGCTTAGTCCGTGCGAAAGTTCCAACCATCGTACACTCGTCAACAAAACTTTTAATATTCCTACATTTATCTGTCCACATTATCTCGACTTAATGAGCGCCGAACGTGCTCCGAATATTAGATCTAAAATTCTTCCAAAACGTGATTTTCACGGTTGAACGAAATAATTAGAACTCAGATTATTAACCTTTCTACGTGAACAATTTCGGGATGATTGAATAGTTTTTCGGCACGATTCATCCTAAAATTTACACAAAAACGTTATTTCAATTGATCAAACAACTACTAAAAGTTCCATAAAGAAAAAACGTTTGTTGGCAAGTCTACGAATCGAAAGTAATCAGCAAAAACGTATCCATTGTAAATAATAGAAACCTTAGTGTTAGGAGCTGACGATAATGTTACTTAACGATTAATTACGGACTGATTATAAGTGGCAGCAATTCGCAAATGGCCAAATAAAAATGCAAACACTAATTATAGATGTTTGTTGGAGCGTATATCCCTGTATGGCCATAGCTAGTCGGAGCCCATTTTTGTATGTTTACTTAGGGTTCCTTACGCGTAAGGTTGAACGGCCCGCGTGGGTGCGGAACCGTGGGCCATAGCTTTCCAATATTTCTATGTTGTGATATTAGACGAGTCGACCGGTTCCTTTTATCTTATTCTCAAGATCTCGAGGGGTCAAGATGTTATATGTTTAGACTATGATAAAGACATAACATTGCACATGTAATTGCGAGGAGAAATAGGGGGTCAGTACCGATATTGACGTTTTTGCTCTGATAGTGCATTGTGAATTGACACGTGAAGGCGTAAAGCTAGAATTAACATAGTTTAAAAACAAAACATTCAAAATCAAAGTAGAGGGAAATTCTTGTTGATCGATTATTTTTTATGACAACTTTAAAAAAACCGGCCAAGTGCGAGTCGTACTCACGCACCGAGGGATCATATTTAGACGTATAGTTCGTTCTTCTTAAGTGAAAAAATCCGGACCGCGTAACTGTTTGTTTGTGAAGGAATTTTGATGATTTTGAAAAAACTGTACTAGTTAGGAACATCGTTTTATTTTTGGTGCCATATTTGTGTAAATTCCTATCAACCCTAACTATTTCAGATTTTTCGCCCCGCAAACTTCGGAGATAAGGGGGTGGGGTGAACATTTTTCATCATATATGTCGAAAACTGTGAGACATAAAATAAAATGAAAATATATTTTGAAATGTTAGAACTTGCAGATCAAGCCCTTTCATAATAATGTCACTTGACCTAGTAACCCCAATTTGGAAAATTTTGGACCCCCACGCCGGCCCCTTTTGCAATGAAAATAAAAATATTTTTGGATTTTTTTCATTTGCAATAAAGTTGAACAAGCATTCTTTATAACTGTTCCAAATTTCAAGTCGATAGCATAAGTAGTTGCTGAAATAAGCAGGTGTGACAGACAGACAGACAGACAGACAGACGAAGTCGCACCATAAGGGTTCCTTTTTTACCATTTTGGTACGGAACCCTAAAAAGGTACAACTAGAGAGAGAAGTCCCTTCGACGCTATGTTGGCTGCCCCATCTACGTTTTTAACGGTGTTGGAAGTGTTTTTCAGTACCATTCTCGTTTACTACTTTTAAGTGGCCTACTATAACACATAAATCTACAAAAATCTTAAAACGTTGACACCTCAGATCATAGAAATAAGGGAGATGTGCCAAAGCGCTATCGAGCTTGATGCCTGATCTTGAGCAAATTGCTCATAATAAAAACGTACGCGCTGGCGACGAACCGAACACGATCGATGGTATAAATACAGTGTTTTAGTTTAGTGCTAGTGTTGAGTGACGATTAACAGTGTTAGATTGAGGGTGTGCGGAATGTTTAATGCGTGGGAGATCTTTTTATTCACAAAGAGCGCTTAATTATGCGCGTAAATGTGTCGAAAAATGTACTAAAAGTGGCATCAGTTGTTCCCGTACCTACTAATTTGCTATGATGGCATATCTCCTTGTTTCTATGATCTGAGGTTGACACCTAGACAGGAGTGACAGACAGGGGAGCCAACATAGAGTCGACGAGACTTATTACGTGAAACGCTCTATACTGCGTTCGCGTCGAACTTTTGATCACAATATGACGTACACCTACCATGTTTTCTAAAGACGACACATGCTCTACTTATCTATCCAAAACTAGAATTTAACACGACAAATACATTACCTATCTTATCACAAAGCCCTTAGGTTAAATTTGCATAAAATTTAACCCTAACGATGTAAGTAAAGACGTTTTACACTGAAATTATGACAGTGGATATAAAAATGTATGCAAACGAGGTAATTTCTACGTATGTAGTGTCAGTTTTATGTGTTTATGCTAAGTGGCTTCTAAGGGTGTGTCCTAATAGGCCAGGATAACGATATGAAAGACATTTACGCAGTTGTAAAACTACAGGGCGTTGCTACTTTAAATGCCAATTTATTGTTACGTTTATTAGGTATTTTGTCGTATCTCATGATAGTATATGATGTAGTATGTCGTTCAGTATCGTTAATTGGGCTTTTAAGTTGTAAATATTATGTCGATTATACAGGGTGGCAGGTTAGACAGTGGAAATATTTTAAGGGGTCATTGTACTCGTCATTATGAACAACTTTTACTATGGGACCAACCCAGAAATCGCGAAAAAA
This sequence comes from Thalpophila matura, assembly GCA_948465475.1. Taxonomy (NCBI): domain Eukaryota; kingdom Metazoa; phylum Arthropoda; class Insecta; order Lepidoptera; family Noctuidae; genus Thalpophila; species Thalpophila matura. The sequence goes on along the minus strand of OX419187.1, from coordinate 2,052,886 downwards.
AAATCAGCTGTTCCATACATTTTGTTGAGTTATGTGAACATAAATGTATGGAACAGGTGAATTTTTTTTGGCGATTTCAGCGTTGGTCCCATAGTAAAAGTTGTTCATAATGATGAGTACAATGACCCCTTAAAATATTTCCACTGTTTAACCTGCCACCTTGTATAAATTCTTGGTAACACAATAATGATTAAGTTGTCTTTCTAAGTTACGACGGAATCTTAGGTTATCCTACTGGCATTATACTAAGTAATGTATATTGTACTGACCGAGATCTATAGCGACAACATATTACTATATCTAGCCAGCAATGAAGATCTTGACTTTCCTCCACATTTTACATTAGGACAACTTGATCTAAAAATTCGCAAGAAAAAGCTCCACTCTCCTACAAAAACATCTTTTCGGTTCTACTCAAATGCCCTTTGTAACAATTTACTGAGAAATAAAATAAAATTGTATCACGCCGCACCACAATATACACAAGTCTTTACACCTTCGAAGGGCGCAAATAGGACTGTTCTTAACACAAAAAGTACTTATTCTAACATCTTTATCTATTTTAGTGGCAGAAGAAATGCTAATACAGCGACAAGCACAGATAAACAAGCAGACATGTTTATGAAAGTAATATCGTTATGTTACCTTTTCTATGCAAAACTGTGCAAAACTATACAAAACTGTGCAAAACTAAACAAAACTGTGCACACAGTGACAGGGGGCTACAAGTTATAATCAACCGTATCTAGGACGGGTGAATTCAAAAAAGTTGTTGGGACATGCAATGGGTTTGGTTGTGGAACCAATATAACTCTAGTTTCCGGCGGATTGGGATTTGAGGAAAAACTTCATCCATGTTTTAGTTTTAGCGCAAATTCATCACGAAGTTGGTACGGATTTGTTAAATTATTTACTTGGAGTAAATGTTGGACTTGGAGAGTAATAAATAAGTATCAAAGTCTCGTGTGTCGTCTCTCTAGAAAACAGCGAGTTTTGTAAACAAGTCAAAAAGCAAATACTTAAATATTTTATCTCTCTTTTAAAGTCTCTATAGAAGGAGAAAAGAGAATGAAATGAGGTTTCGGGATCCACTAAACTATTTTCTGAAAGATCGGCCTCTGATAGGGATGGGCAAATGAAAAAAAAATATCGATATTTTTGCCCAAAACCAGTTATTATTTAAAAGTATTCTCGAAATACATCAAAATAGGTATTTAAGCAAAATTCGGAAAATTAAAGATACGGATAGAAAGTTTTATTATAAGTATAATTTATTTTTACTATCACTCAAACCCTTTTATATGGTCCCCCGTTAATCTACTCCAACGCATGAAATTGAATACTGAGCTGGCTGAGCTCAAACAAAAAATATCGAATTTGATACAAATCGATAGGTACTAGATTTTAAGGCGAAGGTAAATGGTAACGGCCAGTTTTAAATCTCTTATTTCGCCGTCAAATAATGCAGGTTAGTTGTGCAATTTTTTTATGTTAAACTAGAACATATATACATCAATCGTACCTGTGAATATTTAACTATTGTTGTAAAATACTTAATGAAATAAATTCATGAATTCGTGTCTACCCAAAACATAAAAACGTAATTACTTTCAAACCGCTTAAGATATTTTCATGATTTGTTTTGTGTGAAAAGACTATGTTACTACCTATAATAATACCTGTAACTTTTTTTTTATTTTATGTTTTAGATACTAAAAAGTAATAATACGTCTAATTCTGCACAGCGCGCTCCTTGATAGGCGAGTCGTATTGCTCGGTGGATGTATGTCGCGTTGCTTGAGCTCAGCGCAGAACACTCAAGCTATACCGCCCAAATCACTCAAGGCCGTTGGCGTATACCGGGGCCTTAACCAAGCTTAGCCCTTGACAGCAGATAGAGATAAGTACAATACAGAAATGATGGTGTTATGAACACTAAAGGCTAATAATAAATCATAAATTTTTAGTAGAAGAATATTCATCCCACAAAGGTATAAAAATAAACATCTCAGCCGGCCTAGCATGACCACGATAGAAACGGGTTTTGTCTACAGAAGAATAGACAAAGTGACAGATTGTAAAAAGATTTCTACCGTTTTATGCATACAATGAAGAAAAGAAATGTTTCTACTCTTCAGTAGACAAAATTCTGATAAGCCAAGCACGGGTCACCGCGTGCTCGGGCAGAAGAGATAACGAGTTGAATAGAAAGAACTTTGTCTATTCTTTGGCAGAATAAGATAGAATTGGTCATGCTAAGCAGGCTGCAAAGAAAATTAAGGGGGATGCGCTAAGGTAGTCCACGAAATTCAAATTTCCTTTCGTTTTTCGCAATTTACAGCTCTGTTTTACTTCGAGTGTTGATCAAAATACGATTCCCGACTTTGATATGATAATTGAATATTATTATTCAGTAAATATATCATCCCTACAGAGAGAGAACCGGCATGTCCTAGAACCAAAAATTCGAAGACATGTGACGTCCGCCAACCCGCACTGGGCCAGCGTGGTGGACTACGGCCCACTCCCTCTCACAGAGGAGGCCTGTGTCCCAGCAGTGGGAACATTATAGGCCGATTATGCTATGCTTATGCTATTATGCTAATAACCAATGGCGTTAGTCATCAGCATCACCTTCATAGTAAAATGCAAAATACTAAAATAGACATACACGTATGCATTAAAATTGAACGTAAGCCATGTAACGTATCAAGGAAAATGTGTTCCAATCCGCAAAACTTATCATAAACATTATCATCGCAATGTAATTAAATAAAACGGGGAAAAATTGCAACTAGTTATTAGTGTCTCTCGCTAAATGTTCACACGTTAACACTTATCGCTTAAATCATATTGGTACTGTTCGGGAAATGTGTTATTTTAATAGGTAAAGCGATGAAGAAGATGGCTAAACTACTCCCCTAAGCATGTAGAAATGTGTCACTAGCTTATAACTTTCAAATATTCATTAATTAATTATTACGTGTTTATTATTCTCCTAGAACATATAAGAATTAATAAATTAATTAAACGTTTTTTACTTGTTTCCCTATGTTTTGTTTATCAAGAAAACGCTTAAGACGTTTCGTTTTACGAAACATGTGCCCACCCACTTTAAAAGATATTTGCATAAGCTCTCGCTACTCTACACGGACTTGCCTTGCCTATCGATTCATCATGAGATGTATAAGCTGTGGTATAACTACTCAAAGACTGCGGAGGCATATCACCTCTTCTTTGCTGAACTCTGAACTTCTACTCGCTATCCTAGCACGACGACGGTTAACAATCGAGGTAAGTTACAAACATACACTTAGCGTGAATCATTCTTCAATCAAGTTCAAAGCAAAATCTTTTACTTAGTTGACGTTTGACATATCGCACATCGGCAAGAAAGGTGTCACTCACAACACAATAAATGTAGTTTTTGGGAAATCACGATTTTCTTTTTTTAGATCCTAGAATTCCTTTAAAAAAATCCTGTATTAAATGCCATCTCTCAGCGAGGAATCGCACTATAATTATGATTTTTTTTTAGCAGATCAAGTTTGTAATTGCCTTTCAGATGGCATACATAACTCAATTTCGTATTATTATGTGTTGTGACACCTTTCTTGCCGATGTGCGATATTAACGTAGGAGTTTCTACGATTTTATTTTCCGGTTTGTAACGATATGAGAAGTTCCTGAATCTTTTTTCCATACAAAATACTAATATTCAGCTATTTAGCATTACATATTACTAAGTGCAATGTTTATACAATGCTAGGACAGTCGCCCATACTCTATTTAGCCGTCTCCTTTTTACTTGGTTGGTGTCTCTCTCTTTACAATGCTATTAAAACATTTTATTGTAGAATTTGTATCTACGCAAACTTGGTAGCAACTAACAACTTTATTAATTTAATTCAAGCAATATTTGATGATCTGAGCACAAGTAAAAGTAATTTATCAACGTCTCTGTTTTCACTCATTATTCTAGCTTTCAAGTTGTTCGATTAAAATGCCCTTATTCGGGTGACTTAGCAACCAAATATTCCTAACATTAAATAGACTTCATACATACTTTTCCAATCACATATAAACGACAGACGGTAACATAATATCTATCAAAAAGAAATATCAATAAATATCAAAGTATAAGTACTTATTTCAAACAATTTATTATTACAATAAACTCGAGAACAACTGACTCCCAGACAAACAATTCTTCACAATAGAAGCACGCTATTCTAATCTTCAAACAAACTTAGTCCAAGAGTCTACATGCATAGCTACACAACAACTAACAAGGCAGACACACTGTCGCAGATAATGATCTGTGTACGATAGCATGGTAACTAGCGACAGTCACATGTTAGCTATTGCGTCTGCAACTCTAGATATCAGACAGACGGCCGTTTTTAATCGATGACACTCGGAGATTCACTAGTGTTCGATTGTTGCAACAAAAACAGTCGAATCCTAACTAACCTAATCCTAACTAATAGGTATTATAAATGCGAAAGTAAGTTTGTTACCTTTTCACCCTTATACCACTGAACCGATCATCATGAAATTTTGCATATACGTTGTCAGGGGTACAGAAAAAGACATAGGGTACCTTTCATCCAGAAAAAACGTACTGTTCCCGAGGTAAAGCACAATAACTTTCGACGATCACAATTGCTTTAGACGCTAGATGGCGCTACGTGTACTTTGTCACGCGGACGAAATCGCGGGCAGTGCTAGTAAATCGATAAATGTAATTACGCATGCAAGGGTTTACTGCGAAAACTAGCTACGTGCAATAAAGATAATTTTGTGATATTGAGTCTTAAAGTTTACGCCTATTTATCGTTAAAATTTCAGCCTTTGAGATACTTAATTCAAGCTAAAATGTAATTTAATTTAATTAAATAAAATTAGGTGTAAACTTTTAAGACTCAATATTTCAAAAGTAACTTCACTGCATTTAGTTGGTTTTTGCAGTAAACCCTCGCAAGTTAGAATATCGATTCATTCACAAAAAACAATCAAATGGAAAAAGAAAATAAATGATATGAGTAAACATTATATAAAAGTTTAGCAACGTTATGGCGTTAAATAATTTTCATGCTTAAATACCGTAAAGTTAACTCACCCGTGTCGTCATTTTCGATTTTCATTTCATTGCTTTTTCGTTAAGACGCACTAATCGATATTCAGACATACTACGTAATTACAATAATCGATAATTTTTTGGCAACAGCCGCCCATCACTAGTAAATCTCCGTGTGTCACAGATTAAAAATGGGTAACTCATATATTGTGTGCACGCCTTTTTGTTTTGCGGTGTGAGCACAATTCTGTATCAACAATAATTATGAGCCAATAATCGGGGATATTGCTTCAGGTAATCAGGTTAATTGGATTTTTTTTAATAAAGCCCCTGCGATTTCTCTTGTATAGTAACTGCATAAACACACGGTCCCGGAACAATTATCGGAACGTTTTTTTAAAAGAATTGTATTACTGCGAGCTTCTTAGGTTTCTTCTAAAGCCAAATCACCACAATTGAATAGTTTTGCTGGATGTATGACATGTGACTCAGTGGCGGATGTAGGAATTACTTTTGGGAGGGAGCGGCTGAGGGCTTATCAAATATTATGGGGGAAAAATCAAAACACCAACCCCCTTACTTGTAAACAATGATTAAATTAAACAAGTCTTAAGTCAATTGTCATCTCTATCTATTATCATACAAATGACAAGGCTAGTTGTATATTTTAATCAGTGAGTGGTTAAATTAAGAGGCGTTTATAAGTAAGGGATCAAATTACTAAGCATTTTGATTTTGGCGGGTCTTCAGCCCCCTAGCCCCGACCCTGGACCCCGGACTCAGTCTTCTAGATTGACTTAAAATTGCACAGAACATGTGGCTACTGCATGTTTTTCTTATTCCCATATCATCATGGAATTATCCATTGTTGGCCGGCTGTATTGTTTCTTAATTACATAATGACGCCTCGCTATTCTATCCTAGTTTTTTAGGTTCAAATTCAAGGCGATACTAATAATGTGTAGTTTAGATCTAATCTATGTGTCATATTTTTTCATGTAACTAAGTTTAGACGTCGCATTTACCTCTAGAGTACTTAATAGCGTAGATGACATCAAAAGAGCTTTTTGAAAAGTAAGACGTATACTTTAAAATTATTAACTCTCATGGACCAAACGAATTGCCGTTTAAAATGCAATACATAACCTGTTCTAAGTTCTATTCATACTATAATAAAGCTGAAGTTTTTTTGTTTGTTTAACGTGCTAATCTCTGATACTACCAGTCGGATTTGAAAAAATCTTTTTGTATATCATAGCCGATGTCACTCGAAAAGCTGCCATGCTAAAATGGAACTGGGCTGAACACATTTGCCGCATGTCAGACGACCAATGGGCAAAACTCACGACTCAATGGGCCCCTCTCTCAGATCATAGAAACAAGGAGATATGCCATCATAGCAAATTAGTACGGGAACAACTGATGCCACTTTTAGTACATTTTTCGACACAATTACGTGCTTCCTTGTGAATAAAAAGATCTCCCACGCATTGAACATTCCGCACACCCTAAATCTAACACTGTTAATCGTCACTCAACACTAGCACTAAACTAAAACACTGTATTTATACCATCGATCGTGTTCGGGTCGTCGCCAGCGCGTACGTTTTTAATATGAGCAATTTGCTCAAGATCAGGCATCAAGCTCGATAGCGCCTTGGCACATCTCCTTGTTTCTATGATCTGAGGTCCCTCTACATGGCAGACGACATCGCGGCAGACCTAGACGGAGATGGCGGGATGAGCTAGACTCTTTTAAACAAGACTGGACCTTGGTAGCCACCAACAGAGAGAAGTGGAAAGAGAGTAGGGAGGCCTTTGCCCTGCAGTGGGACATTACAGGATTTTAATAATAATAATTATGATAGCCAGATTCATGAGGAATAGTATAGGCTATTTAAATACATCACGGTATGACCTTAGGAGCCGAGCAAAAAGCGGGTAAATAATTCGATTTCTTCGGCGGGTGAAACCGCAGGCTATAGCTACTTTAAAAATAAACATGAACTGATGGTTATCAAAAAGATGGTTTCCGATTACATCTAAGCTCCCGACGTCCGCTATGTCAAAACGTTAATGGCGAAACATTATTCTTAAACTCCCGAGTTACCATGGAAGTTATAGGAAATGTGTAATACTGTTACGGTTAAATTAAAATAATGGACCTCAATTTATTTGCTGACGTTGCTGGGCTCAATAACAAACACCGAGCTAGCGACTAGTGACTTAGGTACTAGTAGGTAATAAAAAAATAAACCGGGCAAGTGCAAGTGCAACTCGCACTCTGAGAGTTCCGTACAAACTTAATTATGTATGTAGATCTACATAAAATAAAATATTCCACTAGAATGTGCAATAGCGGCATCTATGAGCAAGACCCGCTATTACATACTTCTTATAGGGGCGCCATCTATGAGCAGATGCCTCGGACTTGCCACGGAGAGACGCACGACAAAGCGATCCTTTAAAGGTTCCGTTTTTCCTTTTGAGGACCGGAACCCTAAAAAGCTAGCTCGAGCGTCCATTAAGTACGCACTTTGTGAAATGATTTCGGTGAAAATTTAAAGAATAATTAACTTTTCGTCAATCTAGATTGGGTGGAAATATCTTTAGGCACTTTAAATTACTTTATTTTTAACTAAATTGGCGAAGCTTTCAGTGATTTTAGGAAACTTAGCACCAATTCTTTCACTCCATTACAAAGTGCCTTTTAAAAGCATTGTATAATTAAGGCCAATATTTGGTCCAACAATATGAAACATACGCCATCACAAGAGCATGGCGTAAGGCCATAAAACGGCCCAAGATAGAAGCTTCACAACAGTCGTTAAATTTGGCCCAACATGAAGAACAATATAGTGGAAGTGGCAATTCCAACAGCAAATCTACGCCAGTCAAGATTCACGATGCCAGAAGGATTTTAAGAGGCAAGCCTACTTAGAAGCCGTCGTAAGCCGTAGTAGGCCTTACATTTTATTGCTCTACATTTTTGGGGATTCTGGAAGCTGTGGCGGTGATGGAGGGGTTAAACATGTGGGGATTAATTATGAAGGCTCTATGTGTTAAGAGGATCTATAATAGTACAATAATATCATTATCCGCCTAGCCTTTTCCCAAACTAGATTGGGGTCGGCTTCCAACATAACTAGTTGCAGCTGAATATCAATATTTATTTTACATGGAGCGACTGTCATCTGACCTACACAACCCAAATATTGGGTAATACCGGTATTCGTATCTTAGTACAGTTGTCAGACTTTCGGACTCCTGATTACCCGTAACGACTGTGAAAGATATTGTTATGACAACCGGGATCGACTGAGCATGCTCTGCGAGACACGGAGGGGTCTCGATGTGTTAAAAACGGTCACCCATCTAAGGACTGACCGCAGCAAGCGCAGCTTAACCTCGCAGATGTGTGACGTTGTTTTTTATTAGATCGGGACTGTTAGTGCTTCGTGCGACTGAGATAACGCTCTATAAAACTGAAGCTAGTCGATACCTCTTAGAAAGAGGCAGATACTTTTACTGCCGTGCACTGTATTGTGATACTCGTACATACGTCACTATACGAGTAGCATGAATTTACGATCTATCTATGGAAATTTACCCTGAACTCTGAAACTACCTCCGACAGGCTTTCATCGCATGCTTTTAAATCATATCTAAAATTAGTTGCCAAGGTCTTGTTTACTATGGTGAATATAATATTCAGTACCTACGAGATAAATCAGTCAACACTGTTTATCACCATAGACTACAAACAGATACATTATGAATGTAAGTAGGTAAAACATCGATAGTATTCTTCCGTGCATAGTGTAAACGCAACGTCTTGTCTCTGTTGGTGCGCTTAAAATTTTAAAACCACGTAGAGATCGTCTAATCCATTGATACCCAAAGTGGTCTATATCAACCAGGGATCGACGACGACCTGCAAGGGGTCTAAGTCAACGAAATAAAAATTTGGGGGTCCATGAGATGTAAATGGGGGTCTCATTTAAGCAAGGCGTGGCTTTAATTTAAGAATTTATTATTATAAACTAGCATCTCAAACACAAGCTGTCAAAATTATAGTCATCAGATTTTCATACAGTACACTTAGAAAATGGAGGCTTTTCTAAATTGATGCTCGGAGTCATTAATGGAAACAAGAGGTATTTACTCTCAAATGAAGCTGTTGGATGTGCCGATAGTCGTCACGGTCAAAGGAATAATCAAGAGCCTCGACCTACACCTGAGGAGGCTCTTGTTAGGCAATTGGATCAAGGGCTTGATACAGAAAGAAGTAGGTACACCTGTAGGGCTAACATGTGCGCCGCGAAGAAGTACACCTGTAGGGCTAACATGCGCGCCGCGACAAATTTTGTCGACTGTTTTGTCTCGCTCTTACTCGTGCGAATACGAGACAAATGCACGATAAAAGCGTCGACAAAATTTTGTCGCGGCGCGCATGTTAGGCGCTCTGCCGGGCTAACATGCGCGCCGCGACAATTTTGTCGACTGTTTTGTCTCGCTCTTACTCGTGCGAATACGAGACAAATGCACGATAAAAGCGTCGACAAAATTTTGTCGCGGCGCGCATGTTAAGCGCTCTGGACACGGCTCGTATTGTTAGGAGATTCCTCTCTCTCGGGCCCTAACCGCTGGCAGCTTGGACCCTGTTCTCTATGTCGGTGGAGTACTAGGTTCATAATTATCTATACTAATATTATAAAGCTGAAGAGTTTGTTTGTTTGAACCCTATAATCTCTAGAACTACCAGTCGGATTCCAAAAAATCTTTTTGTATATGATAGCCAGATTCATGAGTAATAATATAGGCTATTTAACATCACGCTACGACTCTTAGGAGCCGAGCAACGGGGGTGAAACCGCGAGGAACAGCTAGTTTCTTATTTTGTTTATATAGAAATATTTAAAAATGTAAGTTTTATGTAGGTACCCTATATGTTTATGTAATTAGTGCATCAATCGTTTCAGTTTTCTAAGCCAAATTGCATGGCGATATAATTAAGATAAAGAAAGTAGCAATATTTCTAGTGCCAACAACTTTGTAAGTCTTCCATCGTGAATTATTATAGCGACACGTTTTCACACGGAGTTCTGTTATGTATAGCTGCTAATTATGTATTATGAATTTCCACAGTCGTCAACAATTTATTTTAAGAAAGCTTTGAATAAGCTTTATAAATTTTTCCACAAAAGAAAATTTCGATATATTTTTAATTTTACCAGCAAGGGCCACGTGAGGAAAATTACGGGTAATACTAAAGTTATAATTTAAAGGTGTCACAATGGCGTCCTCGTAAAAATAATTGTTCTACTTGGAAACCAAAACAATTCTGATCAGATACTGATAAGATAACATAACAATCAGCATAGATAACTTGATGAAGAATGAAGAATCGTATCTTACAACCGGAAGATGTTTTCCGAGTGTATGTATAATTATGTTAGTATGTCTATTGCTTTTGCCTAAACGGCTTGATGGATGGAGCAAAACCAGAACTCCATGTGGCTGCACTTGCGACCATAGAGGTAGGGGTATTATAAACACAGACAATTATCATATAGTGTTCTCACTGCTGGGACTCAGAGAGTGGGCCAATCAACTACGCGGGCCCAATGCAGGTTTGTCAACCCACGTGTGGGTTGGTCGAGCGTAGTGCGGGCTTGTTGGGCCAAGTGCGGGCTGATATTTATTTGGGTGATGTTTATGGCCATAGAAAATTCTGATAAACCGCAAAACAACGTTACAGTAAGCGCTACACGGTACATAATGGTGATGTCATGTTTCCACTGACTAATCACATTCGGCTGATATTGAAGGTTAAGCTATACATCGCCCACAATAATAACATGACCATTAAAATGGTTACAATCGAATGTAGGTCGCATGGGAATGAACAAGATTGATTTAGTCTTTAGTCAAGAAACAGAATCTCAATTTACAGGTTACATTTTTTCATAATTATTTTACTTTATTTTTATACTTGTCCTAGTTTTCCACATTATCTGTTTCTATGAAAAGTATTGTTATTTCTCGATATTATGCTCAATTTTGATCCAACTGCGGGAGGGGTTTTGACTATTGTATGGGTAATGCCTCCATTAGAATTTAATATTTTTTCTGCAACCGACCGTAAGTGCAATAGCTAAATAATAATAAATACAATTTAATAGAATATAATAAATGTGTGCAATAATTATCAACGATCTCAAATTAATATACATACTTAAATTAGCTTAATAATAACAAATAAAACTTAATAGAATAAAATAAATGTGTGCAATAATTGATCTCAAATTAATATACTTAAATTAATTAAATACATAATTAATTGCATTTTTAATATAAAGCGATCTTCCTCTCTGCTACTTAACTTTGCTGTGCCCGACAGGGTCCATAATTCGATCTAGTCTTAAGCCTACCACCTACTGTACATTATGGAATGCAATAAAGAATTGAATTGAGGGCCCTGGAGACCTGTAGGTACCTAATACATGTTTTTGTTAAGAACCTACTACAGGCACCAGTCTCTCACAAAGTTAGTTTCACTGCTGGCACTATTGTCTATGTTTAAGTCAACTTTGTAAGAGAAAATAAACGGATTTTACTTATCATAAAATAATCGTTATCTCACCAGATTTATTGTTTAAAACAAAACCAAAAACATACATACAGCCGACCATAGAACGTTAAAAATTAAAGCGTGGCTAAGACCCTTTTATCCAAATCCCCGTTAACTGAAAGCTACCTTTGACTTTTTTTATACAAGAGTAGATTGTATATCTTATGTATGTATGTAGGTAGGTACCTTAATGTGATATTTTGCGCACTTTACAATAAGTGCGCTATGGAAAATTTGCATCCGATTGTGTTGATAATTAAGTATGCAAGTCGCATCTTTGGTCTAATAACAAACGTGGCTGCAGATGCGAACTGTTCTAGAATTATTTTTTCCTGTAGCTTGGATAAAATTAGATTTTTTTATATTAAAGGAGCAAGACTAGCTATAGAAATCACGAGTGAATCGGTTTCTTCTAGGCAAGCGTGCTCCATAGTAGACCGCATCATCTCTTAACATCAGGCCAGATGGCGGACAAGCGCAAGCCTATCACGGAATAAAAAAAAAAAAAATAGTAAGAAAAAAAATCTTTGACCAATAATTGTTTGCAGTAGCTTGACAGTTCATACCTATTTATATTGTTGCACTGAACGAATTTGTGAAAATAAGATGAAAAATGATAATATGAAAAGTAAGTTACATACGAGTAAGTACATACCTTACCACCATACCATACCATACATACATACATACCATACCTAATTCATTTGATTTAATCAATTTTGTTCAGTCTTTTTATCACATCACTACATTTCCTTTTTTGTTAAAATCCCTCCATTAGTCAAGTTTAAATTGCAAACAATAATATGGGTACAAGTGCTTATAGTTAAGCGTTTAAGTATTGATTAAGGAAATAGGCATTTCCTTTGTGTTAAGATGTAATGCTGAAAGTAACACGTTCAGAATAAGCACATCTACTGTGCAATTAATACTCTTATCTCTATACAGTGACGTACAGTCAGCAAAAAAATATTTTGGCAATTTTTTTTTGTTAAAAACTTGATTTTGTTTCATAAACACGTGTTCATTAAACTTAAATACCTAATTACTTTTGAAACTACGAGCACAGTCTATAAATCCATACAGTCGTCCGACGAAGCCGTCTAGACAGATCAATCGTGCAGGGCGTGAGGGACGAGACGCGGGAAGGACGCACCCGAACTGCTAACATCAAAATGTTAGCAGTTCGGGTGCTAACTTTAAGGGCTAACGCGTGTTTTGTTTTGTTATTATTTAATTTGGGCCTAATTAAAATGGTGCATACCATGGCCGAGGATCGAGTTAAGTGGCGTGCAATTGGAGAGGCCTAACACTGAGTTGCAGAAAAGGTCGTTAAGTTTTAAAGGAGAGTTAATGTCTCCTTTAAAATTTAATTACATCTTTCTGCAACCGACCGTATGTCTAGCAGTGGACTGCTATAGGCTGTTGATGATGATGATGATGATGGTGGTGATGATGGTGGTGATAGTGGTGATGATGGTGGTGATTATGGTGATAGTGGTGGTGGTGATGATTTTGTGGTGATGTTGGTGATGAGGATGGTGATGGTGATAATAATGATGGTGATGATGATGATGGTGATGGTGATGATGATGGTGATGGTGATGATGGTGGTGATGGTAATGATGGTGATGATGATAGTTAATAATCGCTAAAAGTGGGAAAAGTCGCCTTATAAGTACGACGGGGTCAGCACTACCGGGGTCGATGCAACATTTTATTCAACTGTCCCGTTAACGGACGGGACGACCGGGGTGGATGGGAATATTCAAAAGTAAGCCATCTGTAGTTTATAGTTACACACTGTGTCAAGTACTCAATTACATTCGATTGAAAGAAACAAAACATTGAGTAGTTATACATTTATTATTATACGGCTTAAACAATTTTTAGTAGTAAGGGGTTATACTACCAGACTGTCCTCAGAATCTGGAACGTATGGTTACTCTATGAATTTCACTGAAATATAAAATTAGGTACGCGTGCGGCCACATGCAAGGCGGTCGCGGTGGGTGCAGTGCAAGCTCCTCCCATTCACTAAAGTTCGCTAGCGTTTATTCTCGGCATTATTCTACAGTAGGTACATATTACATTACGCCATACGGCCATATTCTACAGTACATATTGCATTAATTTGTCATGTCAAATTACCAAAGTAAACAAAATGGGGGACGGAAAAAAATATTAATCGCATGCGCACGCAGAATGCATTTTCGAATCCAAGATGGCGTACCTACATATTTTTTTCGTAAAATGTTATGGGTGTCAATTTCGAGCTTTATTGGGGTGATGATTACGAAAATGGGATCCATTTTTAAATTCAATAAATCTAGAAACCGAAAATATTTGTTAGTTGCACATTTATAATATTATACATATAATTCGAATTGTACCTCAGCAAGTTATAATTTAATAAATAATTGTTAATTATTGTTTAAAATAATAATATTTATGACGATGTTGATGTGAAATAAATAAATAACTTAATAAATACTTGTGACAACCTTAGCCTCCAGAAGCTGTCGCGAAACTGTCTAGACGTCGTCGGCATTTACCGCAAGATCAAAGGCGTCGTCCTACTGTATGTTTCTTTATACTGTGCTACGGAGCCTACTTTTTTCATACAAATGTACAAAATACCCATTGCTGTAATTCCTGAAACCTTTTAAGGCACGTTTAACAATAACAACGTCACATATTACACAACTGAAGCCACGTAGCTAAATCATCACCTACTAACGCCACTGCTATCCGTTTTCCTCAATAATATAATACGTGTCAAACAGGATAAGCTCTTTTTTCCCGTTCAATCCCGGATATATCACTAAAATTATGTATAAATAGCGCTAGTTTGATTTGTTTAGGCGAATAAAGTACGGAGCGGTGTGGTATCGCCTGCCGCTGCGGTGCGCGGTCGAGCTGAATAAACCGCCCCTGTTGTGCGATGTCGTGTCATCGTGTGTCAAGATTAGATGGATTACCCTACAGCCGGCCTAGCATGACCACGACAGAAACGGGTTTAGTCTACAGAAGAATGAACAAAATGACAGATTGTAGAAAGATTTCTACCGTTTTATGCATACAATGAAGAGAAGAAATGACGTCTCTATTCTTCAGTAGACAAATTTCTGATAAACCAAGCACGGGTCGCCGCGTGCTCGGGCAAAGAGATATCGAATTGGATAGAACGAACTTTGTCTATTCTTTGGTAGAATAGAGATAGAATTGGTCATGCTAAGCGTGCAGATGGGTACAAGTTTTTGAGCCGCTTGACCGCGCACCGCAGCGACAAGCGGTGCTGCATCGCTCAGTTTATTATTTGGCCTTAGTTCATACAAAGTAGAGTTTATTGTCTCTTTAAAAATAATGTAAATACAAAGTAAACGAACACACGTGTAGTTTCAGCATTAGTCATAGAAACTTTATCGTGTAAGTACCTTTATTGCTTTTTTTACGCAACATAGTGGTTATATTTAAAAAAATCTTTGAAGTATCGTATCATATTTAGATTCTGCAGCATTTCAGTTCGATCGATAAGTGAATAACTAAATCTTTTCGAATACTACAGTTCGTCTCCGTGTGACGCTTGTCCTCAGTCGCCTATCAAGTGTCATTGAATAAATAACGTGACAAAATCAGTAGCAACATGTCACGGTCCAAATATGTATAGACATAATGACGAATAAAACAAATACATAGACCATAACGTCGGTTAGCAACAAACTATTTGCAATTTATGTGTGCAAATACATGATAAAGTATAGTTAACTCCGGTTTATTGGAAAATTACAGTGGTCGCGGGTTGCGCGGGCGCAGCGAGCCGCTGTCTGCGCTCCACTCCGCGCCACGTCACCAAAACATTATGTAAACACGATATATTATGTATACGAGTACGTACAACTCGTACAAGTGTGCCTATTCAAGCGGTTCGGCGATACAACGTGTGAATATATCTAATCTGAAATGCGCGAGTTTTATGATCTTTTTATGCCTGCGCGTGAGCAGATTGATGAACACATTAGCATTGAAAGAGTAAGCGGTAACTGAGATGTGAGATTGGAAACCACTGCAAGACATTTAACTTTACACAGTATTCAAGTTACATAGGTACTTGTTGTTTAAATAGTAAAATGTAACCGAAACCTAATTCTTATTCTTATTCTTTATTGTACACACACATAAAATTAAAATACAAAATTACACGATAATAGTTATGTACAAAGGCGAGCTTAACCCTAACCTAACCTAACGTTAGGAGTCAACCATAAATCAAACAGCAATAACAATAAATAACTTCAGACACTATCCCATTCAACAGAATGATTACGAAACAAATACTAATCATTAAAGTCGGCACTTTACTGCTTTATGTCAGCAAAATTAACTATAATTGAAATTACAAATAAAACACTGCAATCACATGACAGACATGAATACCTTCATAATGGGCTAGGAAATAAGCCCTTTCTACAATATTACGAAACAGCACTTCTAACAAGCCTAAACCACACAAAACTGGTATTGACAACATTCAGGTAAAGTCAATTTCCTAGGCGAAACACAAAGTGAAAGTAACCTAAAAAGGCGCCGTTCCGACGTGCATAAAAAAAATAACTTATCATACAATGGGGCGTTTATGTAATGTAACTGTCCATCAATCACGCTTACATCTTACCTAAGGCGCTATAAGAAAAGTCTTTAGCGGATGTACTTCAAAACCTTTTCCGTAAGTATCGAAATAGGGGATGTTACGTACTTTAGTGTAGCCATCTTTTTTGTCGTGTTAGAATAGTAGTGCTGTGTCGATTAATCTTATTAAAATTGACAAATCTGGTACAGACGGTAAAGTACTTGCCAAAAATTAAGTGTCCGAGGCAAGTAAACAAAAATGGCGACTGGCGACAAATCTTATGTCATTGCCGAGTTTATAAGTATTATGTGTTATAGAGACACCCAACAAAATACATTCATTCCTTTTAACTCCAAGACAAGCAAAACTAGGCAAGCATACACGTAGACACGTATTACAAACTCAATTTATGATCACAATCTTGGGATAAGAGAAATTGGTTATTATACTAAGCCTATTTGCGTGTACAAGTTTGCCACTAATTAAATCTATCTAAGAGCTTGCGTTAGGTACTGGGTTAAATAAATAACGTAAAAGATACAAGCGAATACGAAAAGCAAGTAGAAACTGAAAATACTATTTGACTTTACGAACATGCTAATTAAATTCACTATTATTTATACAAAGCAGCAAATTACGTACTGCTGCATTATTTTTGCACTTACGGTTTCGGCGCCATCTTGTCTGTTGACGTCGGAAAATAATGACTTTGATTTATAATAATGTGTCAATTATCTTTTTATTCGTGTGCGATTAATATTGTATCGTAATGACCAGTGTTTATGATCTTGTTTCTGTTTAATTAATTTATGGTACTGAAGCGATTTTTATGTGTCTTTAATTTACACGTGTACACGTGACACGACTGCCCAAAAAATTAACCAGGTTACGATGCTATCCAAAAAAGAATAGGAATGACCTGACGCCATATTGTAACGTCTTAGCTACATATTTGTATTAAAAAATCTATTACAATAGGTACTTAAGAGATTTGGCAAAACTAAGACTCAGATAAATAAAGTGAAAAAATATATATATTATTTTGCTAATTAATTTTCTTTGCAAGCCTTACTTTTCTATTGATAGTTGACAGTTTGAGGTCATTGACGTTCCTATTCGAAGTTTAATCACATTGTATCTTTTTTTGTTAATTTCTAATATTGCACAAGTACAATCAACAAAACAAAAACCGTCTAACACAAATCCCTAGCAACTAAGTCACATTATAGGATAATGATTAATGATTGATGATTTCCAACACATTGGCCGTCTAACAAAACATGAAATTATATACAAACAGAGCGGCCATTACTGCACACATTAATAAGATACCATTAGCAGCTATACCTAGAAGCTAGGTAGTAAATCAACGGGTACGTCACTACGAACAACCTATTATTAGAATTAGAACAATGGTCGCACAAAATGGACCTACCTCCAACACAAAGCTTGTGATCATGATATCAATTCAGTGTTAGTACCACCCTAGTTTATCTAGGTATCTACGCGTAGACTGAGGTGAGCCTAGATATCGCACCTTCGGTGGAACAAAGTCACAGATAGCCAAAACTGCAAAATCGAGTTTGAACCATGACTATATTATGGGCAAGGAAAACATTTGATTTGCAATTTTGGCTATTTGTGACTTTGTTCCACCGAAGGTGCGATATATCCTTTTCATCCTCCTACAGTCAGCTTCAAAAGATGTACATTTACGCCCTTTGAACCTAAAGGCATAATACTGTGGTAAAGGTATCGATATGTCGAAGGACAATCGAACAAATCGAATCTTTGTCGAAAATCCCAAAGGACCAGATATTTGGAAGCTAATAAAGCTTCAAGTTAAAGTGGGCAGACAATGATCGACGTTAGGAACCTCACGCACTCCTATTTGTCTGCAAGATTTACAGTAACTTAACCTATCCATGTCAGAATGCCCAAAATTCAAACCGGGATATTTTAAATTATCCTAATAGCTCATAAAATATGATTACGAAAATTCATAGACTCCAAATATTGTCCTTTGCAATCGTCTTAGGCTTTTCGCTACTAGGCTAGGCTAGGCTACTATGCCATGTAGACCTTATCAGAATTTAAACACGATTTTCTCATAGAGTCATAGAGTATCGAATAAATTGTTGCAATATCATACAATTCATAATACCTACTGTGTTTAAACTTTTAAAGATTATGATTGTACCTATAAACATCACCTAATAATGATAATTATAAACACTTTTGGAGAAAACCATTTTTCAGTTTCAGTAAGTGTATAATTATCTTTCGAGGCTGACAGTACAAGTTAAAGAATCTGATCGTGAGTTCATTAGTGACTGCACGACTAGTTCTTTATCCACAATGAGGAGATTTTCTGGTTTGACGGGGTGTGGCGCAACTCGGGAGAGGCCTATGACCAGACGTCGGATTGTAATAGACTAAGATGCGCTGAGGGACGAATTGTTGCCGTATGACTCCGTAGGAACACTTAGAAGTTCGCGGATTTTGCTAGGCAGGTACAAAGCAACTTTAAAGCCTAGTCCAGATCACACGTGTTGATTGGCAATTTAAAATTGATTGGTCTTTTATATCGCCAATCTAAAAGAAGAAGAAAAAGTAGTGAATTGCCAATCAAATCGTGTCGTCTTATGAACAAACCGATTGTGACTGGTTCACTAAACCTTACCTGTGAACACAAGTTAGTAATAGACATAATTTACCATTTATGTAATCTATTTGGTGGATGTAATAATTAAAAATAGTTCAAACTTAATTGCAAGAGAAATTAAAGTGTGTCAGAGTTTCTGTCGATAAAAATAGGTGACGAGCACAGTTAAAGATCTGCGGTGACAACTTAACAACAGTATTAGATAGGTATGACCAAAATTACAAAACGTGTTAAATAAGGTAAATCCATATTATTCTTTAATCATTATGATTCCCAAATCACTGGTTTGCGTAAAATACTGGATCCTCTTTATTTTAAATGAAAAGAAAAGATAACTTCTAGTGAAAAGTAGATCCGATTTTACGCGTTGTTCGTTTTTGGTACTTAAAACTAAGTAAATAGACCTATTTATTTTGGAATAACCTTAGGCAGACGCCCTAAATCAGTCAGGATCACGTCCATCATTATTTGCTTTTTGTTTCTCAAAAAAGGTTTACAATATAAATCCGTAGGATTATGTACCTACGTAGAAAGTTTAAATGTATGTAGCTGTATTATATTCTAGATGCTCTATGGAATAATTAATATAACGAGCGCATAATACAGACACTGCAGAACAGTTAATTGTTAACACGATTAAATACAAACGAGGTTTTTTCTGTTATCAATTATACATGGCGGGCAACAATAAATACCTAGTTTCTAATATCTAAGTGGAGAACAGTTTTATGGATTGACGCGTTGCAGTCATCGAGCACTCGAGATAATGCCTCACATAGTTTCAATTACTTGATGCTATTTATATATTTTAAAACAAACATAGAAACATGCGTTTGCAGTCACAGAATAAATAACAGTACCACCCTACTGTTACAGCTCAGAGAATACGAATTTCAACGTGAATTACTGTGTTACGAACGCTTTAGTGAAAGGTTTTCACGTATGAAATGTGAATTTATGGCAAAAACGAGACAAGAACCGTTTTAGTGGAACTAATAGGCGCTTCTCTACTTACGCGACGCATCACTATTTATATCGAGATGGAAGCAAAAAAATACGTTGACGAATGGGTCTTAATAGTTGTCTATCAGAAGCTACCGGGCATTTGGCAGGTCTTGCGATTAAAATCATTCTATTCTAAAGGCGAAAAAACATTACGATGGACATGTTAGGTACCTACTCGTTGCTTTTATCCTATTACCAGCTGTCAAGGTATCTGACGGCCATTCATTACGATTATTTACAGTTTAGTCCATCAAATAAAATCGTAAAATTGAATTACTATTTGTAATATTGAATCATAAATTAAATAATAAATAGTGTCCCCGCCCTATTACCTCTCGTTGCGATAACAAATTCAATGATGAAAGCGACCTTTAACTTAGGCAAATAGGCACATCCCCCTCCATTAGGGGCCGATGAATAAGTTACTATTTTATTATGCCGACTGTACTTTCACAACTTTCATAATTCAAATTATTAAGGGTCTCTTACAATTCATTTCGTATTATTCTGGAACCTTGAGGGTCCAACGTGATCACCACTATTCAACAAAGAACCCACGTTTATAATTGCAAATGTGGATCGTTCGTAAGTTTAGGGATAAAATGGAACGGGCCCGACAACCACAAGCCAAGTAAACTGCACGTTTGAAACGAGATTATCTGCCTAACAAGTTACCGGTTCTAAATTCCTATTCAACGCGAGTAAATAACTAAGTAGGCGAAGTGGCATGTCACGTAGACAGGCTTTGTTTCGCAAATCGTCCTCCTTTAGCGGAGCTAGCGGCTAGCAGCCAACCTAAGCAAACACGGCGCGTAAACAGAGCGACCTACAGGTAGCCGTGATGACGAGGAGGAAGATCAGTCGCGAGCGTGACGTAACGGCAGCCAGCGCCCTGCCGGCCGTGGCAGTGCTGCCAAATGGGTTACGAGCGTCACCCGCCCCACCCGCACGTCTCATTACGATCATGCACTCTTTCCCTTGCCGACTAGACGCTGCCAAGGTCACTGCGCCACGCGACAACCACCGCGCGCCGGCACCCGGCACCGGCACACCGGGTGCATCGTTATCAATAAAAATATAAACACTCACCTGTTTTTTTCCAACTCGTTATGAGTCGTCCTGGAACAGAAAACATACAGTATTGTACGACACGACACTTCACGTATAACACCACTGCGATCGCACATTATCACTGCACTACACTACACCGGCTGCAACTCACCTGCTCCCCTGCGATTTCTTGGTCTTCGGCCGCCTGCCGCCGGAGCGCGACTCCTCGTACGCCGGTAAACTCGACGCGTATCCGTGCTCAGCTTCTGCAACAAAGTACACTGCCATTCCGTCAAAATCAGCTGATTATAGCACGGCAAAAATAGACGGGAGCCATGTTGACGTGTGCGTGTAGTTGCACTCGATTGACAATTCAAACAAAGAAAATCCAAATCACCTCTATCGCGCCTTTCGATGTATTCAGCAGCTTGGATCAGAGCAGCAATACTCATATTTATTGTATCCCGGTTGAGCACAGGTATTCACAAACGCAAAGCGACTTTATTCGATTTAAACTATAAATAAAAGTATCTATGCGCTCCGAAGTTCACGACTGCGTTTACCGATGTCAAAAACACACTAGGCGACTCGGGACGCGGACGCGCGACCGTGTAAGCGGTTCGTGATTTGTCGGCGGCGCTCGTGCCCCGCTCGGTGAGCCAATCGCGATGCAGCAATGCCCACAATAAAATACCTGGGTCAATCACGTGAACTTTGTGTTTCCAAACAAAACATTTTTTTTCTATGCGCTCTTTGTAGTGTAGTTAGTTATTGAGGAACTTTTATTTTCTTGAATAATTTGTAAATGCATGTCGGCTTCGCACTGAAGTGCACTCACGGCATTGAGTCGGCTCCACGATAAATCAATGTTGTAACATGAAAGTTCGCCGTCCGGTCTATAGAAAATAAAGTTTTTTAGCGTTTGATGTAAGCCGAAAAGTAGCATTTATGCATTTGATATCGCATTGATTTGCATTAATAAAATATATTCTAATAGGGTAATTTGAATTGTTAATACCAAGCAATAAAAGATTATGATTCACATTTGGGAAACACTTTTAATATTTAAAATGTTCAAACATGTCTTGAGTGTTTCATTTAATATTTTCAGCATATGAATTCTAGCGTATATAACTGGAAGTAGATGTTTTCTGGGCTCCTGAAAAGAGGAATAGCTTACTCAATTTTGTAATCCAGTTTTAAAAAAACCAATTGGAATTTATTAGGTAGGTACCCTTTTCTAACATTGTAAATTACTATACCTACCTACCGCAAAATAATTTAACATTATGAATGTCAAGTAGCGGATACTTTTTCTACAGTTGTAATTAGCCATTGAACATTGAGCGAAATAATAAAGGCAAAAAAATATCCCTACAACAATATAATTCAATTTGTATTATTTGCCTAATGTTTTGTGGTTAACTCAAGATAATTTAGAATAGCTTTTGACAAATTGCCATTACTATGTAGTAATAATTTATTATTCTGTGTGCACAAAAACAGCACATAGGTAGGTAGGTAATAGAATAGTATTCAAAAATTTCTTACAATTGTTTTTGTGTTGCAAATACATCAACAATATTTGACATCAATAATATTACTAAGTACTGTGTGGATAAAAAATGGGATTGAAAATGGCGTCGCCTCTATTCATCTCGCTCGCACCCGCGCGAGTTAGTATAGAGCGGCGCTGGAGTTGCACTAGGAGCACTCGGGGCCAGTGCACAGGGCGGAAAATTTTCAGGGACAGCAAAATTTTTAGGGTGAAAAAAAATACAAATATTGGCGTTATCGAAAATGCTTTTTTTTTTAATGCTATAATGGGTCACTTTATTTATTAAAAAATTGTATATCGGAACTTTATTCATTTGATGCAAAATTACGGCAATGGAGCGGTATTTTTACAGTGCCCAGGGGCAGCACTAAGGTTGAATCGGCACTGGTACAGAGTGTCTAGACACCAACAGTGTGCAAGCGAAAGTTGAATAGAAGCTACGCCATAAATAATCCAATTCTGTATCTGCGCGGATTGTACTACATTCAAAATGTGAAGCTGTAAATTATTGATTTTTTTTATTTTTTATTTTACTTTGCGCATTGTCTTTGGGCTGTACTTACCACCAAGATTCTGGTCTTCCTATAATACTGGCTGACCACCCTGACCATGGAACAGAGGTAGCTGCATATATGGTGTGGTCTAAAGTCACATGCTTGGTTTTTTACCTCCACACAGTTGCTCAAGAGTGATGGTAGGCCAAGTATGTAGTTGAATATTAGATGCCATTCATCCTGTAATAAAAAAATATTGAATTGACTCTTACTATAGTGGCCACCCAGTGGTTAAAACTTTTTTGAAAATTTTAGGTTTCTGCACTCCTTTTCCATATAAACTTTAACAATCTAAATCTCATTACTACTCCATGCGCGCAATATGCTTAAAAAGGAGTACAATGTTTTCTCTTTGCATATTAATTTAAAGATATCTTTAATTTTCTGGAGGTTTTGGCATTGAGTAATGTTATATAATATATAACATTACTCAATGCCAAAACCTCCAGAAAATCATCATCATCAATCAGAAAGACGTAAATATAAAAATTAGACATTAATATTATTAATGTCTAATTTTTATATTTACGTCTTTCTGATTTCATATACTTTAACATCCTAATTTCAATGGTTTTTACTTAGTCTATACTATGTTATTTTAAAAAGTTGACACTGTTTTTTTGTTGAAAGAAAATTGACTTTTAATATTAATATAGTAAGATTTAAAATTGTATAACATTACCTCTTGTGTGAGTAAATAAAAATCGACATCATCAAAATGTGGCAGCGCCGGGTACGTTCCATCACAGACTTTGTCATTGTATGTCCTTATTATAGTTTCGAGACGGGCGCAATTGTACAGGATGAATGATGCACCTGTAACCAAATGTAATGTAGTTGTTATTGGCCCATGCAGCACTGATTGTCACCGCAAGGTCATACAAAATTAAATTGAAATGCAGGTCAGGTTGAACAATCTAGCATTTATTTTAACATTACACAAATATTGGCAAATTAATAGTTATAGAAATGACTGCATTTTTGTGTTTAAAAAGATTGTGTTTAATAAGATAGGTAGATTACTTTTCTGTGTATTTATTATGAAATAATGTGTTTGTTCCTGTGCATGTTTAAATTTAATTAACCTAATTGCAGCAGCTTCAATATAGAGTCTAATTTCTGTGACAGATCTATAAGATTGTTTACAATTCTTCCAGAAATAAAGGTTTAAAAAATGTTCACCTTTACTGGAGCCAACAGAGGAACATTCAAAATTAATTTTGACTGCTCCGCTTGGTCTGGTCTGCAGCAACTCAAAGGCAGCGGCAGACTCCCCCAAATGTGATATAAACTCCTTCCATTTTGAATCTGTTGATACTCTCACACCATACTTGTGTTGGGCTATGAGAGTCATTTCAGCTTGTCTAAACCTGGAATTGAAATAAAAAAAGGTTATTATTAATAATGTTTTTTTAAATGAATACAATGTTTTTGGCATTAAAATGAAAACCGTGGAAATTGTTACATATTTACCTAATATAATCATCTGCACTTATGTTAGATTCTTTAGCTCCTGATTTAGAATTCAGTACAGACCCACACAGTACTCTATGATATCCTTCACTGTTACTAGTAGATTTCGATGTAACGAAAACTGGGGAGTTCACTTTACATAGCGCACACAAGTTATTGATCACATCACAAACATATTTCGTGCGCAAAGAGGTTAGGTCGCGTTGTTCTTCACAACAAGGATCTAGGTGAACCGCTGTAACACCTTCACGTATCCTCTGTGCTAACACCACATTATTCCGCAACGCTTCTGACAAACCAACACGAATAGTTCCAGGTCTTTCTAAAAACAAATAAATCCGATCTCTCTCATCTTTCACTTTGTTCACTTGCAAATTCCACTTTTTAGATTCCTCGACTATATCTGTACACTCTTTACCGATCACTTGTAAGAATGTAGTGTCCTTTTTATCAACCACTTGATCACAATTGGCATATTCGTGCCAAGATTTCAATGAATTAGGAAAACTGAAGTCACCGTGTGTTTGTAAGTTCTCATTATGTTTCTTCACTAAGAGGCTTCTTACATCCTTTGATTTTCCAGTTAAATATGAAAATAAGCTATCTGCGAAACGGTCTAGCCCGTTTTCTATCATATTGTCCTATATTTTGCAATTCATATCACAAAAAAATAATGAAAACACGTGTGACGCTAAACAAGTCAAGTTCTGACATGACAGTGCATGACAGTTTAACATTGTCAAATGTCAATCAATATGACAGTGACACTGCTACTAGTTCATAGAGTAGGGCTGTTTGTGCACTACAGGCGTTTTCAATTCATATTCGGTTTTTTACGGATTTTTAGCCAATAGGCGTGCAGAACGATCCCCACCACTTTTTAAAATGTATGAAAAAAAAACGGTCCGTGAAAAAACGTGCTGTAAACGTGTAGTGGACAAGCAGCCTAAGGCTGTTTGTGCACTACAAACGTATTCGGTTTTTTACGGATTTTTAGCCAATAGTCCTGCAGAACGATCCCCACCACTTCTTAAAATGTATGAAAAAAAAAACGGTCCGTGAAAAAACGTGCTGTAAACGTGGATCATCATAAAAATTATTTTCACTATGGGCGTTTGTGCACTACAGACGTTTTTAATTCGTATTCGGTTTTAAGGTGGATCCGTCAAGGTTATGCGCGAAATTAAAAAAATCTTGGGTTTTTTGCAAATTGCAGCGCTGTTTTATGTTGTATGTTGACGAAAATTCGATTCGCGACAATAATGACAACGTAAAACAGCGATGCAATTTGCAAAAAACCTAAGATATTTTGAATGTCGCGCATAACCTTGACGGATCCACCTTAAAACCGAATACGAATTAAAAACGTCTGTAGTGCACAAACGCCCATAGTGAAAATATTTTTTTCAACATAAAATAAGCTGACGTTGCTGTGACGTTGACAGTTCATTTTCGTTCATCGAGATTGTCAATCTGACAATCAGTCGTGGTAGCGTAGCATATTTTTTAAAATCGCAAAATTTTAATAGAATTACTTCTATGTGCTAGTCGTAAATAACTGCATTTATAACTTAGAGTATGTGTTAAAATAAAAATGAATTTAAAATACAATTACTTCATTCTTCTCTGTGTAACATGGCAGATCGCGGTGGTCTCCTCAGCCGATCACCTGCTCGAAGGTATTTATTGTGGAAAGCAGAATTGTTACGAAGTTCTAGGAATCACAAGAGAAGCAACTAAGGCTGAGATTGGTAGGAGTTACCGACAACTGGCCAAAAGGTTTCATCCCGATTTACACAGGACTCCCGAAACTAAAAAGGAAGCTGAGGAAAAATTCAAGGAAATAGCCACAGCATACGAAATCTTGCGCGATGATGAAGAGAGATCTGACTACGATTACATGTTGGACAATCCTCAAGAGTACTATGCTCACTACTACAGGTATTACCGACGCCGTATGGCGCCGAAAGTCGACGTACGAATCGTGATCGCCGTTACTATTACAATTATATCGATAATGCAATACTATAGCGCGTGGTCTAAATACGACACCGCTATCAAATACTTCATGACAGTGCCAAAGTATAGAAATAAAGCTCTAGAATTAGCCAAAACTGAAATGAAAGAAGTTCAGTCTAAAAATAAAGGTGTGAGGAAATCTAAAGCTGAACAGAAAGTGGAGCAGGACCGGTTGATTAGGAAGGTGATTGAAGAGAACATGGACATCAAAGGTGCTTATGCTAAGCCAGAAATAGTTGACATCCTGTGGGTGCAACTGATTATCTTACCATACACATTTGCATACTATATTTATTGGTACCTTAGGTGGTTTTGGAATTTTACCATAATGAAGCGACCATATGGTGAGGAAGAAAAGCTATATTTAATCAGAAAATACATGAAACTTGGACAGCATCAGTTCAATGCAATAGAAGATACAGAGAGGCAAGAGTTCTTAGATGAAGAACTTTGGCTTAAAGAAAACTTCAAAGTTTGGAAAGAATTAAAAGATGAGGAAGCAAAGAAGGCTTTGGCGGAAAATAACAAATATAAACAGTACAGAAGGTATATAAAACAACATGGAGTAGGAAGGATGACGTTTGACGATTCATAGTTTTGTGATAGTGGTGATTAATTTATTAATAAATTTAGGATCAGTCCTTGTGTGGCATTTTATTGACTGTTTATCATCTGTTTTACTTCATATTTCTTTTTATTCTTTTAATAATTAAAGCACCAAAAATTATACACAAAAAATAAAACAATCTTTTTTTACACAATTTGTTACTTTATTTGTTTAATCTCTATTTGTCTCAACATGTACTAAGATGATTTCAATACAATTAGTCATACAACACATTCATAATTTACAATCATCACAAATGGCAATTCGTTAAGGCATACTAACACACTGGGTGCTCATACACAGACACAAGGCAAGTATGTGAACCAATCACATTTGTCTTGATACAACCATAACAAAGTGGTTTGTCCACACATAAACAAACATAAAATTGTGCTTCTCATTTATCAAGACAAATCAAAAATCGTTATACAAAAGAAAATGAGATCCTTAATTACAAAATATAATGCAGTGACCGCAAAACAAGCAATCAAATTGCATTGGCAGTGCTTCTGACTCTTAAATATACTTTTAACCATAATTCCAATAGCCAAAAATGAAAATTTTGGAATGTTTATACATCACTATACATTCATACAGCTGCCACATTGCACATACAAGTTTTTATACACATTACAATAATACGGCACCATTATACCAGTTGTGACTGAAGGCGATCAATCACTAGTTATCTTGTCAATCAATTTTATCTATTTTCATTTTTCAATAATAAGTACATGATTATAATATTATAGAGATAGGAAGACATCACAAAAATTAAATAAAAATCAATAAATGTTTAAAACAACTTCATCAGTGCTATCAAGTAACAATGTTACCTAACTAAAAATAAAATAAAATTGCACAGTCGAGCGACGATAACAGAAACAAGTGAAAGTATGTAACGAACAGTTCGATTAGTTGCGCTTGCGACTACTTGCGACAGCATTGCGAGCGACGCTCGCCTCTCGCAAGATGACATTATGAAAACCGGAAAAATCTATTGTAGCAAACTTAATTACGATATTGTGCTATTAAATATCGTCTACAAAAAAATGTCAATGTAATATCTTATGATTTTGTGCTAGATGTCTGTTCAATTCAGCAATTTGAGTTAATTGTTTACACAGCTGTAAACTTATTATAATTTAAACAATAATAATCATATTAACTATAATTTTTCTGGAGTAACATTTTCAAGAT
Organism: Thalpophila matura; assembly: GCA_948465475.1. NCBI lineage: Eukaryota > Metazoa > Arthropoda > Insecta > Lepidoptera > Noctuidae > Thalpophila > Thalpophila matura. The sequence continues at coordinate 2,024,414 of OX419187.1, read as the reverse complement.
GTAAACTTGCGAGTCACAACCTGTATTTTTAATAAATCTGTACTTATTGCTTCAAGAAATAAACGACTAATTTATGTGTCCAGACATCTTACAATAATGTGCATTGTTAGGTAACCACCGACAATTTGTACAGTAACTTTATTTTAATCGATCAATATATTTCAGTTTAACGTGGTCATTCTCTATTTCGTGATTAATTAACTTTACGCGCAAAACTGCTAAACGCTAAACCGGTTTACAATATTTTCGACCTTATTCATATATGAAATAAGATTGAAAATGACAACTTTTAGTCAGTTTTGCAACTCTATGGTAACATTCTATTGCAATTACTTTAAGGCCTGCTTGTTTAATTTGCGACTTACAAAGTTCAATGACAGTACTCGTTTTTATTATGAAAGTATTGTTATAAAGCCGCTGAAATAGCTGCAAGTGCTAAATACTAAATTAGTATAATTTGATATTAAATAATCAAACTATTTATACATGATTGTGCAGCGCTTCCAGCGGCTTTAAACTATTATTGTCCACTCTACAAGTTTCTTTACAACAACTGATTATCAGGTACATTTATAATATATGTGGCGTTGCTCATCAGAAGATAACTTGTGGAGTTTGACAGAGATGGAAGATATTATTACAGGAATCATTTTTGTATCCCTTGAAAAAATCACAGTTTTATATCATAGTTGCTTCAGTGTATTCAAATTTTAATATCATAAATGCTAAAATAATTTGTTTCCATATATCTTGATAGACTTTTCGCCAAGTCTGTTAATCAGCTAAAGTCTAATTAGGTTAATATCAATGAAAAAATACCTACCTATAAATACGTACAAACACAATAGGCAACACCATTTAAATTATGCATTAATTTGCACATAGCAACCTGATAACATAGTGACCTGCACTTAATACCGACTGACAGAGATAAACTCTCACGTAAATATTTCTACTCCGAATAAATTAAAACAATATTCACCTACAAAAAACCGGACAAGTGCGAGTATGCCTCGCGCCCTAAGGGTTCCGAAATATGATCATAGATGGCGCTACTGCATACTTCCAATGCCGCCATCTATGAGCAGATGGCTCCACTTATGGTCCGGTGACTGACGGCGGACAACAAAGTGATCCTATAAGGGTTCCGTTTTTCCTTTTGAGGTACGGAACCCTAAAAAGAATATAAAGATACCCTAACAGATAAATAGCCTATAGATATGTTCAAGCTTCGAATATACTACAAAGTTAATAAAACTGTGAGATTTAAAAGGCATGTAAGTATTAAAATTTACTTCCACAATGGCCACTACATATCGAGTAGAATACATATTTTGTACACACAATTTCTCAACCTTTATACAATATCGTCACTATAATGTATTTACACAAAACATTTATTTAAATATAACCTCTCGTTTATTACTTTATTGGGGACAATACGACGCCATATCGATTCAATATTTAGTTATATGTCTATCTACATAAATAGTATACACAAAATAATTATTCTAGTCTTTTTTTCAATGTGCTATTTCGTTTCAGATCATTTGTAAGCTACACCATAATAAATCATTATTTTACATTTCAGTGAACCATCGTTATACACTTTGTTGTTATAGTTCAATATAAAAGCTCAAAGTAACGATGATTCTCCGACGTGTAAAAGTTAAATAGGCTGAAATTCGTTCGATTTAATAGTCGAATTTGTCAATCAATCGATGGTTATATTTCATTAATTATGCTTAAATTATTATGTAGAGGTAAAGATTTTATAAAACCATCCCACCTTACTATGATAATACCATTTAGGGCCAAGTTCACCGACAAGATAACAGTCCGTTAAATGAAAACGGCTGTTTATCACATCTTTTTCTATACAAAAAGTCATGTTAAACGGCCGTTTTCAATTTATCAGACTGTTATCTTATCGGTGAGCCTAGGCCTTAGTCGACTAAGGGCCGATTTCACCAACGTCAGATAACTTTATCCAAGGATTAATTTAAAATTTTTGACAGATTATCGATACAAAATCTGTCAAATCTCAACTTTATTCTTTGGATAAATGTTATCTGACGTTGGTGAAATCGGCCCTAAGAATATAATTTAGTCGATTTTTCAAGTACACGATAGCTTTAAGAAATCTTTGACCGATTGACTAAATTCCGTAACACTAAAATCGAATTATTGGACTATAATTCGTAAGTGAAATTAGTTAACACAATCGACTATTAAACCGAACAAATTCGCGCCGACGACATCGACTCGCGCAATTCCAATCTTACAGCTCAAGCCACGGTATCAGCACTTCACACAAGTTCCTGTAATAAGATCTACATGTTATACGATATGAACGTTCGACTTTGTATCCTAGGATGGTCGACATAGAGTTCGTTATTGAGGTAGCCAGGTCCCCCGGGCGGCTCAGCGGCCGGCGCGCGGCGTGCGCACGCGACGGGCGCGGCCTCACACGGGCGTCTCGTGGTCGGCCTCCTCTATCCGGCCCAGGCGCCACGCGTTTGGGTCCGTCGCTGATAATAACAAAATCACGTCAATATCTGTTAAAAAACTGACAGTCGTCGGTTGCAGAAAAGGTCATGTTCTAAAGAGGAGACATTGACCATATCATTTCTATGGTTTAAGTCTCCTTTAAAACTTAGTGACATTTTCTGCAGCTGACTGTGAGTGTCGTTTACACGTTACGTCTCTACCCTTCTAATCAAGTCATATTTTGTTTGTGAATGCCAAAAGATTTTAATTATTCGCATAAACAAAATGTGCATGCGCATAGCTGAGTTGCAAGTCGTAATGTGTAAACAAGATTTCGGTGTTGTGCGTGCAAAATACACAATGTCAAATTATTTGTTTTTATCTCGACGAGTAATATTGAATGTGACATTAGTATTTTGTGCTTTATTTATAGTTTTAGTGATACCCAGAGAAAGACTTCACCTCACAGAACTAGCCAACATTCACACAAGCATAACACCACGTTTCACCGTGTTGTGCACGTGTCGACGACGGTTAGACGTTACACAAAAAATAAATACTGACTGTGTTGCCAGTTGGAAAATAAAAAACACGGGGTCTGAAATTTACTTAGCCTTGATAAGGAGTTGTAACTGTTTGGGTTCAGTGTTGCCATCTATAACTAGATGTTAGATAATTTGCGTATTACAAAAATGAGTTCTATTGCCAGTTCTTAAAGTACATTTCAGACCGCATTGAATGAAGACAATATTTGGTAGTTATGTATAACAAAAGCAACTTCGCAAGCAATGCGTGTTGTGTGGATGTAAACTAGCAACAGTGACTTATTTTTTGTAGATTTAAGCCAAAGATTATTAAATATTGGTGCCTATTCTGTTGTTTACGAACTAAACTAATTTAGCCTTATTGTTTCTTTCTAATAAAAAACGTGAGAGGGATAGCAAATATTTAATCCTGTCAAATTAGTCCACTTAAATAGTTTTAATGTCAATTTAGTCGTAATCGCAAAAGGTCACGTCTATTTTCCCGTAAATGACAAGGGCGTGGACTAATTTGACAGTTCTAAATATTTTCTGTCCTTTTTTAATTATATGAATTATAATATTAATATATATAATATAATTATAATAAATAATATTATAATTATAATTGTAAGAAAGAGGTATAATGTGATTAAAATTAGTTTAGTGCGATGTTCAAAAGAATCAGCATTCTCTAATAAAAATGAGTAGGTAAATAATTATAAGAAACGGTTATGGCTTAAATCGACATAAAAAGCTACAGCCAACGAGGCGTTTAGTTTTTAAACAATCATTGGTTCAATGTATTGTATAATGTGAGTTAGGAGTGAGGCAACAAACAATGAAATTAATTTAAAGTCAAATTAAATGTTAATTAATATATGACCTGTAGATATAGATAGCTACTTTTAATTCTACAGCTCAAAGTTAATAGTTATTAGTCAATATTGGAAATTATTTAACAAAATTCCTACTTTACGAAACCAGTGTGCATAATATTGCCGGACGCGGATAGAGTGGGGGTGGGCAATAGGTGTAGTTGCAGCCCCCTTGACTAACGACCGAAGCACTTTATTTTATGCAATTAAAATTTGTTGATATCGTCAATTTTGAAATCACACATAATTCCCCTCCCCCCTCCTCCCGGATGAAATTCAGTATCCGCGCCTGAATATTGCAACCAAAATTAGCTTATTTTACCAAAATAAAGGGCGTGCCTCTACTACTTCAATCCCGAACCGATAACTTATAATAGATCCGATATAGAAATTCAGTTATAGTGCTGGACAAGTGCCTCTACTAATCTTTCTACATCTGGCCGATAATTTATCGGATGTCGGATTGGAGTAGTGGATAACCAACACTCCACTTGAAATAGAATTAGACATTATAACAAACTCTTTTACAGTTTGTTCAGCCGATTTTGACTTCTACTCCCTAGGCAATAAGGATATCATTAAAAGCAAGAACGTATTTGCAGTATCATCTATTTACTGCAGCTGTTATTTGTCATTTTACCATTGCAATAGAAGTCATAATCGCTTGAATAAACAGTAAAAACAGATTGTATGTCTAATGCTATTTCAAATGGAATATACAGTATCCGGCAGTAAATATTACACCTCGAGTTTGAGAAAGAGATAATCCGCTAGCTTCGGCTTCGTAGAGCGTCGTTTCGGTCACGCACACCTATGTGACGTTTTGTCGCTGACTTGATTAGATATCCGACTGTTAGTGCATCGTGCGACTGAGATGACGCTCTATAAAGCCGAAGCTAGCGATTCTCTTTCTTAAAGCTCGATGTGTAATATTTACTGCCGACTAATGTAGTTTTTAGGGTTCCGTACCTCAAAAGGAAAAACGGAACCCTTATAGGATCACTTTGTTGTCCGCCGTCAGTCACCGGACCATAAGTGGAGCCATCTGCTCATAGATGGCGCCATTGGAAGTAGCAGTAGCGCCATCTATGATCATATGTCGGAACCCTTAGGGTGCGAGGCATACTCGCACTTGTCCGGTTTTTTTTTTTGTAACTTTCTATCTAAAGGCCATATAAAAACTAAAACACATACTTTAACGTGAAATGAGGGTGAAACAAATAACGTAAAAAAAAATATATTACCTTCGATTGTCGATCTTCCAAACATGCTTTGGGAGTTCGGACATAGGATGGGACTACGGGAGTGTTATGGCTTATACGTCTAATATATCTTACGTACACTAAATACTTAGTGGGTAAAGGTAACAACTATCTTTAAAGCATACAGTATTAGGTCAGGAGACGTAAACACGTTTTCTTTTTGTTTCATGTAATCAGAGAAATTGTTGTAAAAGAGTAACCATGGAGTTTCTTGCCAGTTCTTCTTCATAGGATCTACGCTTTAGAATGGGCAACTAGCCCTACTATCTGAGAAACTGATCGACTTTTCTGCCAATTTAAAAGATGGTCTAACTCTAACTAATAGCAATAAAATTTTTTGTCTTTGATTATTGTAACAAAAAAAAACTTTTCAACGCGCCATACAAAGCAGCTAGATCTAAAACTTTTGGGCGATTTTTTTTATTTGACCTATCAAATATCATATCATATCTCAGATCATAGAAACAAGGAGATATGCCATCATAGCAAATTAGTACGGGAACAACTGTCGCCACTTTTAGTACATTTTTCAACACAATTACATGCGCCCCTCGTGAATATAAAGATCTCCCACGCATTAAACATTTCACTCACCCAATCTAACACTGTTAATCGTCACTCAACACTAGCACTAAACTAAAACACTGTATTTATATCATCGATCGTGTTCGGTTCGTCGCCAGCGTGTACATTTTATATACGGTCAATGTGACCGTATCAAAGCGTCAGTTTTAGTAGCGCCTTGGCACATCTCCCTTGTTTCTATGATCTGAGGGTTCAAACAACCCCCAGCCCATTCATAGCCCCCACGCCCCTGGATCCACTCTTGGCGAAGGACGAATTGGAATTAAGTTCTAATAACAAACGAACATGTGTCTACTTATCCTGACCTATCAATTAAATCACATGCACCATTAATATCATATTATGTATTTGTAAGATCGATAGTAAAATTAGAGCTGATTATAAGACTAGTTACACACTTAATACTCAAACTGGACTACACATGCGAATACAAGTACTTAAACATACTTTGTCAATAAGCTCATAATAATACCATTTATATTAAAAAAGCGATATTAATAATGAAATGTAACGATCAAAAGTTAGTTAAAAACTACTAACTACTACTACTAACTTAAATATTATAGCAAAATAAATGAATAGCCCTACCGCTTGTAAATAAGCCCTTTAACCACCACGCAGTACCACATAATAATTATATTGTTATACTTACAATTCTGTGGTCACTGGACAAACAGTGTTAACTCAAAAATTATGTTATTTTTTTGAACCAGAGTGATTATCAAAACAATTTTTTTTTGGTTCAATTATTGTCATATCCCCTTCTAGGTCCTTCATCATTTAACCTTCAAGGAGATACATAATTATGACGATTTGACCAAAAAATATACAGGGTGGCAGGTTAGACAGTGGAAATATTTTAAGGGGTCATTGTACTCATCATTATGAACAACTTTTACTATGGGACCAACCTTGAAATCGCGAAAAAAAAAATCAGCTGTTCCATATATTTTGTTGAGTGTGAACATAAATGTATGGAACACCTCATTTTTTTTCGCGATTTCAGGTTTGGTCCCATAGTAAAAGTTGTTTATAATGATGAGTACAAATACCCCTTCAAATATTTCCACTGTCTAACCTGCCACCCTGTATAATTTTGATAAACCCACTGGACTTATGCCAAAATGGACAATTTTAGAGTTATCACTATTTGCTCAGTGACCACAGAATTATTTGTGTATACCTATAAGGATTGTCATAAATATGTAATGTTACAATACTGTTCGATTATACTGTTAAGTACAGTAAGAAGTAACGATGAAAACTATAAAAAAATACGTGTATATTGATTACAAATTGGATTTTTGGTCGGACTTTATAAAACTTTTTTGTTAATATTATTTAAAGACACTGTGTGTAAATATAAGGCTTAACACAGACAGCAGACAGTTAGCATCGGTTTTCATAAAGTCTATTTTTTGCCAATACAAAGTCTGATGTCTGTAAAAGCCCTTAGAAAAACTTCTTATCTTATAAAATGTAGCTATTAACTTGAAAATGTTTCATCAATTACTTCTTATCTGTTTAGTATGTATCGCATGAATATGGTGATTATATGGGAGTGGGGATTATGGGAAGGATTAATTTACACTTCACGATGTAATACTGACATAATTCAAAACAGGGCAGTGATTATATTAAACTTTACTAAGCTGTCTTAAAACCAAATTATTGTTATTTATTTTTTCTTTTTTTTAGCCAATCACAAGTTAACATGACATTTGACAGCTTTAGTAATTAGAGTGGAGACTTGATCAAATTAGGTATAACATCACATTTATTGGGTGCATAGTAAAATTTTTGAATAACTCAAGTTTATATATAAAATACGATACACCTACATAAAATATGACGACCTAAATTTTCATATTTATTCACTAATTAATTTGTATAATGGCGTAATTGCAAACGCGCAACAAAAATCCCGTTTTATACTATATAATTTTGGACGAGTTAATGCAAGCGCTAACAATCGTGAAGTATTTAGGAGAGGTAGGGACGCAAGCGAGTAGTGGGCGGTCGTCGGCGACTGCGCTCAGCAGCCGTGCGGCGCGCGGAGCAGCGGCGCGTGCTCGCCTGCTGACGTCACGTCACGTCACGTCGCGTCACGTCACGCACGTCATCGACACGGCACAACCACAACACCAGACGGACGCGTTACGTACAGTCCCTTTTACAGTCTACGTACCGCGATGCAGTTTCGTAACATACTACTCAATATCTAAGAAAATGATCTAATATTTTGAGATATTTTGTCAATCATTCTGGAGTAAATGGTGCCTACGTTAATGGTAGGTGTACTATCAAAAAACTGCTTCGCGTAATTACTGATATTTACTATAAAAAGTGCAGAATTTAAAAACGTATGGTTCGTGATAACATAACTATATAATTTATGAACTAGAAATACGATAAACTATAAAGGGACTCCACGTACGCCTATTAATTAGCTAACATCAATTAAATACCTAAGTATGTCTGCTATCATTTGAAAAGCAACAAACACTGACAATTTATGGCGAATCCTCTTCCACAAGAAAATAGCAAACAAACAACAACATATGCTTAATATAAAGCTTATATGTATAAAAGCAGACATACCAAAGTAATGTAAGTAACGTTAAATTAAATACACAACGACCAATGGGAGCTTCGGAAAGACAGGAATCATTACACACCATCGTTTACACGTAGAAAATCGATACCGATTAAAATTTCTTTTAAATTGTAGTGTTTATTGAGTTTTTCTATTTGGAAATTCTCAGTAACAGCCTGGATTTAGGTCCGGTTAATGACAATAGGTTCGCCCCTTATTGCGGCCACTGGCGAAATGTGTGTGTACACACATAACCCTTTCAGTATAACATGCGTGAAATTATGTTTTCTTTTGAATTTAATGACAAGAAATTATGTTAAAGCATTATTCTTATGGATGTCGAACGAACCAACGCTATTATATTATTATTCGACTAAAATATTATATTCTTGTCCAAATGTGTGTGTACACACATAACCCTTTCAGTATAACATGCGTGAAATTATGTTTTCTTTTGAATTTAATAACAAGAAATTATGTTAAAGCATTATTCTTATGGATGTCGAACGAACCAACGCTATTATATTATTATTCGACTAAAATATTATATTCTTGTGACACTAATGCATAACATTGTTCATAATACCGCAGTACCTTTTAAAAACATTTCACATACCTATGTATAGTTTAAGGTTGAATACCAATTATGTAACTTCAACGGTATTTGGAATAGAAATATTAAACAATTAAAACGTAGAAGTAAAATTAAGCAGCTAATTACAAATTCCTTCATAGGACTTTTACAATTTCGCTGTGGATGCTAAAATTGCTATTATTTATCTTTACATACGCTATGCGTAAGGGCCTGGAAAACCACAATTTTATCGATTCACGCAATTCCCGTCCGTATAAGCTAACATGTACGAGTCACAATACAGTGAACGGAAAATTGACAAACCGTGTTCAAAAACATTTTAAAATTGAACAAAATCTTTAATTGTGGCGAAAACATAAACATTATGAGAATCTAAGGCAGCCAAGTTTTTTCTTAATCAAAGTATGCATATAAAAGAACCATTTAAATTGATTCATAATTATTAGAGATTATAAACATTTCTTTGTGGTGATTTTACGATTATTTTTTATCAAGTTAAAAAACATATATTTGAATCGTGTTTTGGGCTCAGTCACTGTCTTCAAAATATATTGACAAATTGTCATAGAATTTTAAAAAGGTAAGCCGTCTAAAAACTTGCAGAAAAATCTAATTTAAGCTGTTTTCAGCTTCTTATAATTTTTTTTTCAAACGATTGTGTGTAAAGACTCCATATTATTTACTTAATTAAAAATGATAATTCTACCTCTGATGTATTTCCTACACTAGCTATGATTATAATCATGCATAATGTATGAAAATTTTGAGCATTTGTTTTGATATTGGATACGAATAAAATACCTAGTAAAATAGATGTTTTCTAAGATTCCTACTTAATTATGTTTTTGTTTATAATTCGTGGCCAAATTAATACAAATTAATACTAATATTATTTATATATTCTCCTTTTTATTGCGTTGCTAATAAATACTAAAACTTAATTGGCTAATAACCAGATAATTAATTTCGAAATATCGAAATTATATGCCTTTAGTATTCTGTATTAGGCACAGCAACATTGAAAATAATATAAGTAATAATAATGTGACGTAACCGGTACAGTCAGCTTGACAAAGTTTTATGAATGAAAACTCGCCAATTAATACTTGCTTCTAACAAATTATTGAAGAACAGGAATACTTTAAGAACTAGTAATAAGATGTATTAACAAAAGTTATACGATATTGAATTATTAAAATTTCAATCTCGGCCTTATATGTTATTAAATAATTAAGAGATTTTCAAAAGCAGCTGACACAGGCAGTGTTTGAATCCGCGACCTCTGCCTCACCGGGGCATCGCTCTAACCAACTGAGCTGAAGTGTCGGCCTTATAGTTCGTAAAAATAAGCATAACATGGAGATGACATGTAAAAAAAACAATGACGTCAGATGACGTCATCAAAACAAATGCTCAAACTCCTGCTCAACGTGAACCCAAGCAAGCCTCTCCCATACCTTGCAGCTGTCGGTTGAGCAGCGCGGTGATGCCGGGCCCGTCGCCAGCCTTCTTCACCACCAACATCGGCTTGTCCTCCCCCTCCTCGTAACTGTTCGGTAGGTGCCCGTTCGAAACTGCCATTGTTTCGCTCACCTGCAAGTCACGTAATTTGGGTGAGATCTTTGGAAGTAATACAAGTTACAATACGCGGCAATAAATATTACACACAGCCTTAGAAGATTTATTTAGTTACATATTTAAATTACTGTTATAGAAATAAAATACCGTTATTAATATTTATAGATTCATAAATAAAAACTTTATAGCATTTATTAACACATCAATAAACCAAACTGGTTTATTAATAAGTTGAACAACGACTTATAAACGAGAATCAAAGGGGAAAAAACTCCAAAGAAAGTCTTAGAAACTCCTGCAAGTTAGTACTTCTGTAATCCGAACACGTTCGTAAGAAAACCTGCAAATGGTTGAGAAACTCCTTGGTACAAATTGAGTAGACTTCGAAAACAAAGCTCCAGTTCATTTTGTCGAAGGTTTTCCCGGGAGACTATAGTATGGGGGTTTATCAAGAAGGCATTATAGGTTTTTAAACGCATACAATGTGATACATCTGGTGTTGCAAGCGTTTCATAGGCTACGGTAACCGCTTACCTTGTACACTTGTTTGCCACCATTGTGGTATAAAAAAACGAAGGCAAAATTTGCGCAAAAACGGAGGCATAATTTTCCCAAACGTACAAAATCAAGGTCCCAAAAGAAATCAAAATAACACGAACCGATAGCCGATCGCTTGTTTAGAGCATAATGCAACCAATGTAGTCCCAAATGTGGGTCAACAGAGTTTTCACGAAATTCAGACCACTATTGTATGAATAATAAATTTTAGCGTAGTTCTGTTGTGAATTTGTAATAATACACTAACAGTATTATTTACGATGAGTACGAGGCATAAAGTCCGGTTTTTATGGCTATAATATTTTGGTTTACTAAAGCCATCTGATTTTGTAAATTGATACTAGACTACATAAATCACGTATTTAGAAATTATAATTCATTTTAAGTGATATTATAAAAATATTAATGGAAATATGTTGAACAAAATCTGGATTATGGACGAAGTTATGTAGACGCTCTGTGATATTTATATTTACTACATTAATTACAACATCTTCTTTTCCCGCATAACTAGAGATTGATTTGTTTCCTAAATAAAAATCTCGTTAAACATCATCCGTATCGGTATCGTCGATAAATATGGATAAATATCGGTACCTTTCGGTATCGTATCGAAAGTAAATGTGCTTACCTGCATAAGTTTATGAACGACATCCCGGCCCAGTATGTGGTCGAACACAGCCTGCAGGAACGCGTCCGACATGATGGACAGCTTCAGCTTATCGCGGTGCCACACCAGCACCCGGGACTCCTCCATTGCCATTATTGACACCTGCAATGTTATCATGAGGGATTTAACATAACCACTTGTGATCATTGCATCCTTCGAAGAACATGTCCTACAACTAAGTTCACTTTTGAAGTTCTCGTAGTTTTTTCTTGTCTTGTCTCGTAGTTATTTAACTCGACGAATGCATAAACTCCTATTTTTCCCGTCATGAAGTCTGTTAAAAACGCAGTAGTGACACTTACGATATGATCCCTAAAGGATCCCCCCCATGTAGAGTCAAAATTGTACAGATATTGTAACAGAATTGTACAGCTAAAAAAGCAAAGTGACAGATTGTAGAAACATCAAACATGTCTACGTTTTATGCATAAAACGGTAGAAATGTCTCTACAATCTGTCACTTAGTCCATTCTTCTAGTCCATTCTTCTGTAGACAAAACCCGTTTCTATCGTAGTCATGCTAGGCCGGCTGATGTGGTCCTTGTTTTAAAATGATTATGCAAACCGTACTGGTTGGTCAAAATAACACCGACCCACAAACTTTGACACGAGATCCTACGGTATACTGATGAAGCTTTTAGAAACCCCGAGGCTATAGTCTGATAACTGAGCTTTGTAATACTCTTTTACCTGTAATAAAATATCATTTGAACACACTGGAAATTGTAATGAAAGGCTCAAAGAAAGCATTTCTCATTACCTACGAACGACATTATCAAAACCATGATTTAAAACGTTTACATAACTCCATACTCCCTTGTGTCGTACTTGTATCAACGTATATGTACAAACAAACAAGGCATACGTATAGCCCAGATATCACGGTGGCGTGTCTGGCAGTAAGTGGATCCGAAAAGCGGTAACGTCGCGCTCGAAACAAGCACTTGAGCGGTAAAACGTATGGATCATTTAAACTAGGCTGTGTAACGAACAAAAAGAGCCAAAATTGACTTTGTCACTTCCATTAGAAGCAAAGATACCTACGGAGTTGAAAAGCTTCTTTATTTAAAGGTGCTGTTAAACGGGATAGTTTTTTGACAATTTCTTGCTGCAATTGGATAGCCGCGAATTGAGATCTATATCGTGCAACTCAGTACAACATTGCCGCAATCTTGCTGTATAGCCCGGCGATATTGCGGTTATGGCCACGTGGTTCGACTGCATGGTTCGATCAATCGGACTACGTGAACTATTTTTTCCAGTTGGTTCGATTAATCGAACCATGTGTTCTTGAGAATCCTGATAGTTCGATCAGTCGGACTACGTGAACTTTTTTTTTCAGTTGGTTCGATTAATCGAACCATGTGTTCTTGAGACTGCTGATAGTTCGATCAATCGGACTACCTATGTGAACTTTTTTCAGTACCTAGGTTCGATTAATCGACCCTAGTCGAACCGGGTTAGGTGGCAACTGGCACGCTAAAAAACTGGCCCGCGTGTGAGTTTACTAGAAATAGGTAGTGGTAAACTGGCACGAACAGTCTGATGATACTGTGCCAGTTTACTACTTGCAGAATAGGTAGTGGGTAAATGGCACGAACTACTTCTACGTGTTTAAAGATCGTCCTTTGATTCATATAAAACACTGTTAGGTGATTACTAGAGTACCAGGGTGCCATAATGTTGTAGGATATTGCTTTCACACTGAACCTTTTCATTTAAATATTTTCTTTACAGATTCCTTGATTTAAGCCTTAAGGTACCAGGTACGCTTTCACACAACACTAGGGCTAACTAGGTACTTTAAATATTTTTTTTAACGGTTTGCTTTGTGGTACCAGGTTGTCATAACATTATAGGATTTATTGCTTTCATGCAAAATCTTCTCATATAAATATGTTCTTTGCAGAATTCTTGCTTCAAAGTACCAGGGTGTCATAATATTGTTGGATATTGCTTTGGCAGTTTCTTTACAGATTTCTTTCTTTACGGTACCAGACTATAAAAAAAACAAAAATATGGACTATAAAAACTTAGGATTCCTTTATATTTCGATGAATCGAACCAGGTGAACTGGTCATCGTGGTTCGACTATGGAATCGAACTACGCGGTCCTAAGGTTTAGTAGGTCGCCTGGTAAGATACTAAAATCGAACCAACTGGAAAAAAAAGTTCACGTTGTTCGATTGATCGAACCATGCGGTCGAACCACGTGGCCATAACCGATATTGCAATGAAATTAAATGATGGCACATCACAATAACCGCTGAGCAACAAAACCAGCCTCGCTGTCCACTATTATATCTCACTAGCTCAGTTCTACAGTCACAAATTCCTTCACTTATACGGACTCAATTCTAAAGCAATACAGTTGTTGCTACCTTGCTAGAATATACTCTTCAATTTGCATAGCTAAATTGCAGCAAGAGTATCGCCGTAAATATTGCTCATCTATAGTTCTCAACAAGATTCCCAGCAATAAGCAATTTTTATAGCCCGTTTACAAGCCCCTTTAGCACATATTGGTGGTTAACTCTTTGCTAATGTTTTAGTATGCGTGCAGTACTCATTTGATGAAGCCGTATTAGCCATTAATACGCTGGCCCAATAGGGCGACATACGACAACGGCTATACCCTGGATATTAAAACATTGATTTAGGCTTTTTACAAGACTGAATTCCTTAAGAGGGCTCTCGCATTCGGCACCTCTCTCGCTCGCACAGAACCATATATTTTAAGAATGTTAAATGAAAAGATGCATTTTTTAAAAATGTAATCTGATAGCGAACTACAAAATGATATTAATTATAATATTATAAACTCAAATTTAATTATTAAAAACACACGAGTTAAACAAACCTCAAAAACAGATCATAATTGTTTTTTTAAGTTTGTTTATTAGATACATATTTTCATTCAACATTCTTAAACTTACATTAAAAAAAAAAAAAAAAAAAAAAAACCAACCGAATGCAGAACCTCCTCCTTTTTGGAAGTCGGTTAAAAATGGTTCTGTGCGAGCGAGAGTAGAAACAAAATTCCGAGAGCGCCAGAGAAGAATTTCAGGCTATGACAAGAATATCTAGACAAGAATTTATTTTCTTGTTTCATGCTTTTCCGTTCGATTTTTGTCGTAGTGGGGTTTCACTTTTTATTTACGAACATTTTACATACTTACATCATAAAAACGGATCGGTATCGGATGCACGTAAAATGTAGGTAGGGTACATAAAATATACGAATATGAATTGAATACCTGTGTAGTGCACAAACGCCCTAAACCCTTATCATTTACGGCAAAATGGTCTATTCACGTTGTATAATAAACAAGTGGACTAATTAGACAGAACTAAATATCTTCCACTGCTCAAGTTTCTTGTTGGAAAGATAAACAGTGAGACTAAATTAGTTTAGTTTGTAAACAACAGAACATTCTTGGTGCTGACGTGATATGGCGTCGTTAGGTAACGAGTCCTGGCGCTCTAGATTCTAGATCGGTGATGTTTTATCTCCAGTCCTGAGGGAAATGTGATCTTGCTCTAATTGCGACTGCGAAAGACGCTAAGGAATAAAAAACAGTCGTCGTTAGCTAACGATGCAGCGCTGGTAAGAATAAAATCAAGATGTTGTTTGTTCGACAAGATTATTCTAGTAGGTATCTATACTATACACGGTGGCAGGTTAGACAGTGGAAATATTTAAAGAGGTCATTGTACTCATCATTATGAACAACTTTTACTATGGGACCAACCCTGAAATCGCGAAAAAAAATTCTGCTGTTCCATACATTTTGTTGAGTTATGTTCAGAACATAAATGTATGGAACAGCAGATTTTTTTCGCGATATCAGGGTTGGTCCCATAGTAAAAGTTGTTCATAATGATGAGTACAATGACCCCTTTAAATATTTCCACTGCCTAATCTGCCACCCTGTATAACTGTAAAATAGCCGTGTCTGTAAACAGAAGATATATCAGAAAAAAAACAGTCAGCATAGGGTATTGGTGCCGGGACGCAAGTGACGTAACGTAACCATCGCCAATTTTTATTAGGGTTCCGTACCAAAATGGTAAAAAAGGAACCCTTATGGTGCGACTTCGTCTGTCTGTCTGTCTGTCTGTCTGTCTGTCACACCTGCTTATTTCAGCAACTACTTATGCTATCGACTTGAAATTTGGAACAGTTATAAAGAATGCTTGTTCAACTTTATTGCAAATGAAAAATATCCAAAAATATTTTTATTTTCATTGCAAAAGGGGCCGGAGTGGGGATCCAAAATTTAAAAGTGAGGTGACTAGGTCAAGTGACATATCATATGAAAGGGCTTGATTTGCACATTTCAAAATATATTTTGATTTAATTTTATGCCTCACAGTTTTCGACATATGATGAAAAACGTCTGAAAAAATACCATTCCCCCCCCCCCCCTTATCTCCGAAGTTTGCGGAGCGAAAAATCTGAAATAATTAGAGTTGATAGGAATTGAGCCAAATATTGCACCAAAAATAAAACGATGTTTCTAACTAGTGCAGTTTTTTCAAAATCATCAAAATTCCTACACAAACAAACTTAGATATGCCGGTCCGGTTTTTTTCACTTTATACGTCCAAAACCGATACGGAACCCTCGGTGCGCGAGTACGACTCGCACTTGGCCGGTTTTTTTTTTTTGTTTGTGCGCGCATCACGCAAAAAGTACTGAACGGATTATGGTGTACTTAGCTTTCACAGTTTGGTAGCATGGGGTCCAACTTAAAATCAAAGCCACATTTCATCTAATTCCGGTGGGATGAAACAGAGATGCAGCTTGACCTCTTCGCAGTACTAGCCACCCTACACTAAGTAGGTCATTTAAAATGGTAATCGTAGTCCACGCGGACGGAGTTGGAAGCAAAAGACTAGTAAAATACAAAGGCCAAAGATTCGCAAACTCTATTTAACCCTCCAGACACACATTAAGCCTATAAATCATAAGTTTTAATACGAAACCAAGGGATCGAAGTTAGCTTACACATTATATCAACCAATTTCCCGGGACCTAATAATTCCTTGGATTATTCAGCGCCTGATGACTATTTCGCAAACCCACAATATAAACAAGTACCTACCTACACTACCTACGTACATTAATTCCTTAACTTCCTCATTCATAATAACATACAAATCTGAATACCTAATTTACGACGCTTCACTTTTACTCTGTGCGTTCAATAGAACAAAAACGCCCACGAATATTATGGTAATACTCAGCTGAATGAGAGTGAAATCATGACTGGCTCATACAATAACGCATAAACAGATGGTTGGGAAACTAAACAACAGTAAACAAAGAAGATAAAGTTCGCATATCTCCGAAAATTTGCTCACGCTATACAAAGCGCGAACACGACGCGGACGTCAGAAGAATCAACGATGCACTAAAAAAAATACACTGGATAATGCTCTGCAAAAATCGCTATGCCCTAGAAATTTATCGGTTTTTATTTGCACACAGTACCCAGCCACTTACAACATACACAGCATATACAGTGCTGGAGGCTCTGAAGACCGTCAGATGGCTTTTGACGATGCAGCCTAAATATTCCCGGCCAGAAACAGTTAGCTCTAAAGTGAGGAAAGGGTACGCGAAGACAACGTAGTGACTACAAGCCAGATCATTTTCCGTACGTGGTACTATATTGTCTATTATGTGCTATAAGTAACATGTAAGAGGGGGCGAGACTTTTGCCATTAACAGGCCACAAAAATCCAGACTCCAGCCTGCTTCTGATACTAACAGCACGACCCAGGGAACGCACCCAGATCTCCATTTCGTAATAGCGCTTGCGACCATTAAACTAACTAGGCAATCAAAGGCCAACAGTGGCCAAATAAACCTTCTGTATCTCTCATTTGATGGTAAAGAGGCAAAGCGACACCCACCTGCTTAGGTACGATTACGACACGAATGCGCACATTATCATTTGATGTAGATATATTTTATAGCACTCTGTATTAGATGGAAATAGGGCGCTTCCGTAGAACGTAAAGTATGTTATTTCCTCTGGATAAGGGAGTTGATGTAAAAAGTTTGCGAGTATTACGGTAAAATAAAAGGTGTTACATATTTAACCCACAAAAAGCTGAAAGGGGAGTGTAAATGAAAAGTGCCTCTGTTCCGAGTTCGATTCTCAGGCCTGGTATATGGCAATAGACTGGCCCTCTATTATATGGGACTTACTATAGCTGGCGAAAAGTGGTTGTAGTACTCTGCAAATTCCTTCTTGAAAAGATGCCTGATGCTAGAACGATGAGTAAAGGGACAATAATTATCCTCTTTTTGCCTAGATTCAAAAACCTTTATATCACAACTCAATATTCTTGCCTAGGTTCAAAAATAGTACCCCTCAAACGAAAGAAACACTATACGTTGGACGACTTCGACCTATTTAATTGTCCTGAGCCATATTTAAACTGAATGCCGTCATACAATAAACTGGGACTTTCTTATTCATCACCCAAATAGAGCAAAACACGTTACATGAACACATGCATCTGGAATTCTGGATAATACCAGCAAAGCAATAGAGGGTACTAGGGTAGATAGGTAGGGAGGGAGATAAGGTAAACTTTTGGCAAACGCTTTACTAGAGAATATTTAGCACGGGAAGTTTTGAGGTCAATTTCAGCCTAGATTGTTTTAGGGCCAAAGAAAGTCAGCTACTTTTAGCATCGGCGATTTTGCGATTAGCGTTTTGGCGACTTTCTGCGTTCGATCGCTGTATCGAAGCCGCGCGATTTAACGTGACGTCTCATAATGTGAAACGCATTATACCTATGCAGTGATATTGTCCCTTAAATAAACTCGTTTGTTCTGCCTCCTTTTTTAAATCAGTTAAATAGCCTCTAAAAAGCCCTTGCAATATAAACGAGGTTACTCGATTTACACCTTGATTAGTCCCCCTACTGTATAGCATGGCAGTACGCACGTTCTGCTAACAGGCCTGTAAGATCAGTTTACACTTTAATTTGCACCGTTAACGGCCTTTACTCACATATCCGACACAAATCGACAAAAACGAGTAAACATACAATAAACTGGCCCTGCATGCACATTGTTACGAACTGGCTGACAAATTGGTCTTTTGAGTCAAAATATTTGTTGAATTTTTTAACGGCTTGCATTTTATTAGTATTGTTATTATCCAATACGGTCAACGATATATCAACTGCCATCAAGACCAAAAGAGACTTGGAGATTCCTTGATCAATTTGATGAATATCAGTAGCAGTTTACCTAATTGGATCCAAGTTGGGAATCGAAGTATGTGTTTTGTCTCACCGGAGTAAGAGCATGCAAGACTTACGATACGATTTCCATCGAAGTTCCGGCCTTTCGGAACTTCATAAGAACCGAATCGAATCGTATCAGCTTTGATCAAGTGCTGTTCTGCTAAAATTTCCGGTACAAGCTTCGTCCCTTTCCTTTAACTTCTTAACCGTAACAGAAGCCGGAGGAAATCAGAGGAAGATATGATAATCACTATGAGAGATCCCGTCTGATATGTCGAGCTTAGAAGTTGGGTTTGTTTTTACACTATCGGGTGTTAACTCATGAACTGCAACGCCAAAGGCATCACAGGTACATGGTCAACCCTAGACACATGAGCCTGTTGTACTTGTAACACAGTAATGCTAATCAGAAAAATGGATATCGTAGTGCATGTCGTAAAATCGACTTACTTGAAAAAACTCGTCTGTAGACACACCAAACCACTCAGGCGAGTCGAGGAAGTGATGCGGAAACACTATGTGCAGCGCGCGCTGGTTCTGAGACACCACTAGTCTGGAACACCATAACATTACACATATCAAACAAGGCATAACATCAGTGGCGAATTGAATCCAGGGAGGGGTAGGGGCCTGAAGCCACCAAATCTAAGTTCTGACAGATTTCAGAATAGATTAGTAATTTAATGGTTTGATTTTTACCTCTTAGCCCCCCCCAAAAATTATATCTGATGAGCCATCAGTCCTCCCCCATAAATAACTCCTGGATCCGCCACTGCATAAAATAAACAGCCTAGACTATAATATTCCCACTGCTAGGAATATTCTCTGGGACCAACTCAGGCCTCCTCTCAGCGAGAGCAAATGTGTCACAGTCGACCACATGGGCCCAGTGCGCGGGTTGGTATCAAACAAGCATTAGCATATAAATAAACCAGTACACTACCGGGGCCATAATATGACAAGTTATTGCCAACATTGTTACGATGTGTGAGAGGGATGGAGCGATATAGGAAGAATCGCACCTTTTTCACAAATGGTTTGAACTCTTCAAAGTTCGATCTCTGAACTGATAGGCAGATTTCTAGTTTCAAGTTTTACCTACCAACGCACATCTCTATGGAACCGGAGCCATACAAGCAGAGGTTATCCTTAAATGGGTGAGCTGATCACCCACTTCCTTTAAAATATTTTCATGCCTACTTTTTCTTCAGACCAAAACAAAATGGCCACACTTTTTCCCGCAAAGGTATTATCCGAGCACATTTTAAGCGTTGTTTATTAACCACGGTAAAGCTTTACAGGAACACTGTCTAATTAAAAGGCTTTGTACAAGTTTTGCGATAATATAACCCACAGTACTGTATGTTTGTAAGTATACCTCCACCCTCAAATCATAGAAACGAGGAGATATGCCATTATAGCAAATTAGTACGGGAACAACTGTCGCCACTTTTAGTACATTTTTTCAAAACAATTACAAGCGCACCTCATGAATATACAACATGAAATTTTAGTGGTTGTTTTCCCGCAGCGATTTGCCCTCAGTAGTACTATCGAAATATAGACTAAAATTTTAATAATTACCAATTAATTAATTGCGTCCTACGTTTTTCATTTCATTAGAAATTATTTTACACTTTTTAGACCGTTTTAAAAATGTGGTTATTGAAAAAAAAAATTTTTTTTCTAATAATTATTAAAATTTAACCCTATGTTTCGATAGTACTACTTAGGGCAAATCGTTGTGCCGCGGGAAAACAACCACTAAAATTTCACGTTGTAAAGATCTCCCACACATTAAAAATTCCGCACACCCTCAATCTAACACTGTTAATCGTCACTCAACACTAGCACTAAACTAAAACACTGTATTTATATCATCGATCGTGTTCGGTTCGTCGCCAGCGTGTACTTTTGTACTACGCCCAATGTGGGCAAATTGAAGCATCAAGCTCAATAGCGCCTTAGCACATCTCCCTTGTTTCTATGATCTGAGCCTCCACCATAGTACGTATCTTCTTCATCCTTGAGTCTCATTTATAAGGACGTCTGATATGCGCATAAGTCCTCAATTGCCGTTCATTAAAGGCTGCTTATGAACAGGTCCTGGCAATTTGTACGATGAATATAATTGCAATGGTCAAGGAAACCCACGTTCAATGTACAGGCTTCAGGGAAATATGATTAATTAAACTAAGTAACTACACGAAACTTTTAACGAGTTTTAAAGTTTAAATGGTGGTTTAATAACCGCGGTGTTACAGAACAAGCGCTAATTAAAACGTGCGGTATAAAACGTCTCTGCGGTCGTATAACGTATAACACACAATACTGTGTTCGGGGCTTCATTACCTGCCGCGCTGCTCTCGGATTATGGCCGAAAATTATGAAATGTGTTCGCTAATCTTTATGCTTATAGGTTTTTGGCGTGGGTATGAAGCGATGAACCGTTTTAATTAAAAATATGAGATCTAAGCCAAACTACTTGATTTAGGCCAAAAGTTTTATAAAATTCAAAGGGCGTCGCTTTAGAAAGATCTCACTTTTTAACAGCTTTAAGATTAAGTTTCTGACAAACTCATTCCTTCAGAGCCAACGTTCGGTGGAGAGGATCAATTTAACTAAACAAATAACATTAAAAGTAAGATAGAAATCGCTAAAAATAGAGCTCTTCTAGAGTCCAGACTGAATAACTAAACTTTATTTCAGAAGTAATTAAGACCGTTTCGAGTTTTATCGAACTATACCTAAGCACAAAACTCGTCTTGAGATTAGATTTGAAGCCATTTGATTGGTCGAATCGAGTTTTAAGTTCGGTTTCAAGCTTGGGTTACTTTCTGTATTACTAAAATCTTGCAGTCTTGCTGGGGCAGAATATGCCCCATATTTCCAAATGCGAAATTTTAAACCAACATCGTCCCATGGCTTGAAAGACGCCAAGAAAATTAAGTCCAATAAAATATTGCTTTCAGAAATAATCACGACGAATCCCGAACTTGTTTCAGCTATAAACGTGATAAACAAATTGCTTTTCCACGAACAAAATCTAATAAAAAGTAGGTAGGTATCTTTATTTTTTCAATCATAAATTGTTCACCGCCCTTTATGGACTTTGATACTTGACATTATGTCTTCTATACCCGAATAAAAGGTAAGATTTAGGGCTGCCCAATCTAGATCGATTTCTCACTGCCAGCGCTTATCAAAAAATACAATCATGGCCCAATTTTTTGGGCCACCTCCAGCATGCCAATGTTTAGTGGTCTTAATTTATAAAATTGGCTCCGGATTTTGTAAAACCAGTATAATATTTTAATAGATATTTTACCAATCAAACATAAGACTTTCGCTATTAATTGCCGCGATTCGAAAACATGATTTGAACCGGTTTGCGCAAAAAAGTGTTATTTGAGCAATTTCTAAAGAGATTGTAGTCACCAACCCTGTATTATAGATATGCTCCCCAAAGGTCGTCTCCCTAATAGAGTTTCGCGACAATAAAGCGTTCCCCGAAATGCTTTACACAAACCTTTAAAGGAACGTTGGCGTGAATTTTCCGGACATTTCAATGGTGATTCCGACATTCGTTATCTCAAGAATTTTTCTTTTTATGACCGTTTCTACAAACGTCCAGCAGGTTTACGATAATGACTAAATAGGTACATAGACATATAAACCTACTAATCTTTATCGTCGTTAAATCTTGCTGCCCACGTCAGGTCATCAAACTGCATGGGCGGATGACCTATTACAAAATTTGCTGTTAAACAAACACTTGGTGTCTTCTAAAATCATTCACACCCTCCGAATGGCTTCATAAACACAAAGACAACTGTTCCCGTAGAAGGTCGGTAAAAATAGGGCCGTATTAAAGTGTGAAAGTACCGCAATGTGGGACTGGATAAGTGCCTGAGAGAGGGCCCCGCTTAAAGTTGTAGAGGGTCGTATCGATAATGCTCCGCTCCGCGAGTTAGCTGTGTTCACTGTTCAGAATCAGGCCATGAAATGACGGGACTTTATTTCTTGAGCAGAGCCCTAAGAAGGCAATCCATTACACTACTAGGATGTCTACGCTTAGGGTTACAAATCTTATCTGATTAACCGTGCAATGCATTTAAATGAACTGATTTAGAAGCTACAGCGATGTATCTTTCTTATTTGCATTTGCATCATTATTGCAAAGTAATATCGTAATATTATGAAGCATATCCTGCAGTACTCTCACAGAGTACTGTAGGTACATCTGGCGACACTATACGAGACCTCGTAAATAAAGCTTAAAGCGCTGCAATTACTACGTCTGAGTCTGTACTGTACAGCCATTTTATAGCTCCGTCGCTAACGCGGGACGAGTTGTTAAATTTAATGTTTGGTCTAACTAAAAGGCAGTGTACTCGACCACAGTAATTTTCTTTAAGTACTTATTTTTACAGTAAGTTGTTACATGGTCGGTAACTTAGCTAATATGTCCGCAGAAGCATCTAAGCTCTTTAGACTTGAATATTTCAAAATTCTTCATTATATTCTCAATCCTTTGAATACGAGGAAGGAAACTGGGAGATAATAATATTTTAACTTCTACTGAATCACTCTCTAACACTGCTCTAGACAGGTCGGGTAGTGTTATAGTGTTTACCTATCACAAAATTCTCATTGGCAGTCCGCAGTATAGATTTGTGCCCGGCAATAGGTTTTCCTCCTTTAACATGGGACTTACCTATATGATATCTGACGAAATGGTGGTGTTATACCATTGACCTATATGTCAATATGGTATACAATATACACCTCTGCCTCTAACCGGAGAATATAGGCGTGGTGTTATGTAATAATATTTTCACAAGTGTTTGAACAGTTCAAAACAGTACACATATACCAATTTCCGGACTACTTCAATAAGCTGGGAAGACGCCAGCCAAGATAAACAGTGTATTAGGATATTACTATGTTTTACTTTAACATCGCATGAACGGATTTCATCAAAAGACGTAAGTATTGTTACATTCATAATGTAGGTAGAGTAACACAGGAAAACTTACCAGAATCGTAAAATAAGGTCATTGAACATTATAATTATAACATACCTAGTCAGTGAGAATTCGAAATGTTTTGAGCTTGAGATGACGAATGTAGTAGTAATCGTTTTACCGTGCCTACTCATCTAGCAAGTTTTTCTAAGCAATGTGACTCACAAAGAGATAGCAACCGTAAAATTCATGAAGATTTATTGGCTTTAGAATTAAATGCATATGTTGTGAACGCAACCTAAAGAGCTATCCATCTGTCTAGTGATGCAAATATAAAATTAATCTTTATTACCTACGTCGTAGAGCCAGGAGCCTACACTGGACAAGGTTAACGAAAACATGCTGTTAAACGACCTTAAAAACGAAAAAGGAGTGACTGGCTACTAGGTATCATTAACCAAAACAGGTAGTAACATTCAAGGCTATCAGCACCCTATGTGGGTTTGATCAGATTTCAATTTGATGTATGGACACGGACACGTGCGACTTTCAAGCGACAATTGCAGTCATAAACGTATTGCTTTAACGAGACAAGTCCACGAACATTGCAAAGCACACCGGAGCAAAATTATCCGCTGTTACTAAAATTACAGCATAGTGCAGTGCAAAACACTGCACCGTCTGTCCTGCACAGTACAACACAATATACACATTCATAATAATATAATACAAGCGAAATTCGTAAAGAGGTCGCCAGTTTGTGCAAGCCGCCGGTTGCGCAATGCGCCTGCGACACAGTACACCGTATGTCGATAATTTTCCTTTCAATGGACGGTTCATTCACAAAAACCGGCCACCAAGCCAAGGAGAACATGTTATTTTTTACTACAAAAGCAGTGATTAAAATTATATTACTTCATCAATGTTTTAATTAGCTGTTTTTGTTTGTAGTGAATAGAAACTCAATACTAAATGTGAAGCATCCGTACAAATGCTAACCAATTAGGTGCACATTGCTGTGACATAATAAGAGAAACCAATAAGCTCCTGAAAATAAGTCAGGAACTAAGAACCAAGTTCAAAAGAAAAAACTTTTTGAGTAACAACCGGATACTTTAGAAGACAAATAAAACTGTTTGATAGCTGAGCAAATTTCGACAAGAAGTAGTTTTTTTTTCAAATTCAAATTCAAATATTTATTGGAACTACAAAGTAGGATTTACAAGAAAATTTGTGATCGATAACAGCTGCATTAGTTGGTAAACTGTGTCGCAGCCATTAACGCCCACTCCCAAGAGAGCCAAGGCGTCAGCGTTCCATAAAGAAAGAAATTACAGGTAAGTTTAGTACTTAATAAATACATAATGTTAATCTATAATTAAGTAAGAACATTAAAAGAAAGTAGTTTTCAAAATTAATAAACAGAAAGTAGGTATAAGAATAACAATTTTCATTTGTAGATGTGTTGTGTGTGTGTGTTGTGTTGGTGTGTTATGAGTAGGTGTATGTGTGAGTGGGTGTATGTGGGTGTGTGTGTATGTGTGTGTGATAGGGTGCTTATGAGTTTTTGTTGTGAGTGGGTGTGTATGAACGGGTTTTGTGTGTGTATTATGGGTCACTAATTTCAAATTGGAGTTGGTACTCCCAAGGTAAAGGTAAGTAGTAGAGTAGTAATTAGGTGTAGTAGGTATATGTAATAATTTCGACCATAAACTTAATATACATGCTGTATGTCCCCCAATGACATCGTATAAAACCTTGATGTGTTCCGGCAGTGTAAAAGTGATAGTTCGTGGTTAGTTATACTTGACAATTAAATATACGGCATTTAAAATACAAATCACACAGCATAATATTTTCAACCGATTTTGTTTAAAGAATTCAACTGTCAAAATCAGTGAATCAAAAATATTGCTCAAATACAATAGCTTGATGGTCCTTTCTCTAATAGACCCCGACTAAGACCAACGGGAGACGAGAATTGTTCAAACCCATTCAAACCCATCCAACTGTAAGTAAACTAACTTTATTTATGAATCATTGAGTGAAGTGATTTCTTTTGGATATTATTTTGTAAAAATGTTAAGTATTCATCATTCTCTTCAGTATATGTCTTTTTTTTTTTTTTTTCGAGGTGGAAATCCTCATGGATGTCCCCCGCCCTGGGGAGGGCGGAGGGGTCTGTCAGACTCTTACTGACTAAAACCACCCCGGTGTTCCTCCAATTACCTTACGCCGGGGGCGCGGGAGTCGCTTGCGCATTCGTCCGCACCCCCGGCAGGTATTGGCCCGCCAAATGAAAGGCGGGCCCCATCACCCTATGCGGCCGTCATGCACGGCCGCAATTCCTCTAGAGAGGCGCGCGCGGAACACGTCGCGCCACCGTCTCGGGCCTGTTTCCGTTCGGGCGACGGACGCCCCAAGTCCGCCGCCCGCAGGCCGCACCCTATGGTGGCCGGAGATCGTTGGCCGCCCTACGGCGCCCGGTGCGTCTGCTGCGGATGGGGAGAGAGGACACCGCCTCTCTCTCCCTTTCCGCCGCCTCCTTGGCGTCCATCATCTCCTCTTCAGTATATGTCTGTCTTTAAGCTTCGCTTACCTCGTTAGGCTGTTACAAGTCTAGCCAAGCGCTCTAAGCTCTAACTCGGTAATCTAATCTAAACTTTGGTGAAACTGTTGAGCGAGTCCTTCATTATTAGATACTGTCAAGAACTCAGATTATAGAAACAAGGGAGATGTGCCAAGGCGCTATCGAGCTTGATGCCTGATTTCGAGCAAATTGCTCATACTAAAAACGTACGCGCTGGCGACGAACCGAAAACGATCGATGATATAAATACAGTGTTTTAGTTTAGTGCTAGTGTTGAGTGACGAATAACAGTGTTAGATTGAGGGTGTGCGGAATGTTTAATGCGTGAGAGATTTTGTTATTCACAAGGAGCGCTTAATTATGCGCGTAATTGTGTCGAAAAATGTACTAAAAGTGGCATCAGTTGTTCCCGTACTAATTTGCTATGATGGCATATCTCCTTGTTTCTATGATCTGAGGTCAAGAATAACACTCATTAATCTTGAACAGCATTCGTAATTGGCAATCATTTTGTTTTTGATGAAGTTATCGTATCAAGTTTCTGAATAGAAAGCTTCTGATAGAAATATGTTTGATCAAACATATTTTCCGGTAATTCTTATTTAGACGAAATTGAGCCTCTTTCTAAAAACGAGATTGCCTACTTTCCCGATTGTCTGGCTTCAGATGACTTCAATCAAGACAATTTCTTCATCGTAATCAGTTTAATTTCTCTGGACGAAACGAATATTTAACATTGAACTGTTACATAATAAAGAACTCGTTGGCATTGACCGAAATCACATCACATTATACGATACGAACATTTTAATTATTTTTTACTCGTCAGACATTAATTAAGTACTAGCTTGTGGCCGCGTCTCCATCTGCCTTAAAAGCTTAAAAGGTTATTTGAAAAAAAAAAGAGTTCTTCATACTTCTTAATCCAATTTTATACAAATCCATTCAGCAGTTTTCAAGCTGTATAATATCCAAGCTTTCGCATTTATAACATTGTGACATATCGTTTAACTGAGTTGCTGGTTGTAAGAAGACGCTGCGGCATTTCGTGAGGTCGAACTGCAAGCATTAGTCACAGTTCTGAACGGTGAAATCTTTTCAGAAGAGGGAGCGAGGAGAATAATGCACAATCCTTCTAATAAGATAAAGAAGGGAACAGACGGCGAGTGATAATAAATTACGACCAAACGCTACAACAGCATTAAACCACTGTTGGTTTAAAAAATCTACTTCATAGCTAATTAATTTTCATTCTGAGCAATCAAGCTATAAAGTTTATGAACGAACTTGTTTACCGCTAATCCAACGCTTTGTAAAATTACAACAATACACATAAAAGTTCACACAGCTTGCGTTTTACATTGATGTCTCACTTATCTCTTGTGTAAGATCCGACTGAACAACTGTTATAAATTACAGCTACGGACTACAGACGTTCCAAGAAGACGTGAGTCACGTATTTGCTGAAGGATTCCGGGTATTTCTGGGAGCTGTCAACGGTTAGATGGCTCTTGAATTAATGTTTATCGAATACAAAGAGTCACTTTGTTTAGGTATTTTATGTACAGTTACAGACGAAGTCCTAAAAAGATATGATTCAAATATTTGCTAAAGGATTCCGAATATTCTGGGAGCTGTTAAAAGTAATTGGTTCTTTGCGTCACGGGCGTTATTTTAGGATCTGTTTCAATTTACAGTGACAAATGAATTCTAAAAAGACATGACATGAGCCAAATGTTTGTTGAAGGACTCTGCGATATTTTTGGGAGCTGTCAGCAGTAATTACATTATCAGAGTCGTGAAACTAAAGCTCAACAATTACGGTCCTGAGTCCTGACTGATCCTCATTATGATGATAATTGGGCTTGAGGATAAAATATTGGCCGATCTACAAACTGAACAAATTGTTATGTTTAGTGCTTTTCACATAAGATTATCCTTCGTCGCTATGTTGGGGTCCCTAAATGTCAATATGTTACAACTTTTTTATCGGTGTTGGAAGTTTTCTTATAGCACCATATTATGCTAATAAGTAATAGCTAGAACACTAAAAAGTAGTGCTTTTTAGTGTTCTAGCTATTACTTAGATTAAAAAAAATAGAAAGTTAACACCTGGACAGAAAGGCAGACAGGAGAGCCAACATAGCGTCTTAGGGAATTCTTAAGTGAAACGCACTCTAAAATCAGTCATGGGTGGATCATGTTTCTGGATCACGTTTCAAGCTGTTGTCAGGCTTCAGTTTCACGAAATTTGCTTTATAATTTATTATTTGTAACGTTCGCTTCTCAGATCATAGAAACAAGGAGATATGCCATCATAGCAAATTAGTACCGGAACAACTGATGCCACTTTTAGTACATTTTTCGACACAATTACGCGCATAATTAAGCGCTCCTTGTGAATAAAAAGATCTCCCACGCATTGAACATTCTGCACACCCTCAATCTAACACTGTTAATCGTCACTCAACACTAGCACTAAACTAAAACACTGTATTTATACCATCGATCGTTTTCGGTTCGTCGCCAGCGCGTACGTTTTTAGTATGAGAAATTTGGTCAAAATCAGGCATCAAGCTCGATAGCGCCTTGGCACATCTCCCTTGTTTCTATGATCTGTGGTTCGCTTTATAGCTATCCTTATTAACAATGTGTCACTTTTTTCAGGATATCGTATTGAGAAAATGTACAGTAACAAAGGAAAGTCTAAAAAGACACGAGCCAAATGATTGCTAAAGGATTTCAGTTATTTTCAGATGTTAGAAGTAAGATGGCTCTTCAATTAACGGTCGCCACTTGATACTGGGCGTCACTTATTTGATGAAGGGTTTGAAGGGTCAGTTTTAATACAGATTTATGAAACATTTGCTACAGGATTCCGAATATTTTCGGGAGCTCAGATGTAAGATGCTTCTTGATTTGTCGTTAGTCATTACGATTCCAGGCGTCTCACTTATTTGATGAATGCTGAAGGAATTCGGTGAAAGATTTTTGAATCCGTATTTTTTTCGAGATTGTGGCAGAATGGCTTCTTTATCTGTGTTATAGATAATCTGAATTTCAAAACAAATATATTTCTGGAGTTTTTCCTTTTAAAAGAGCATAAAATTGCAAGGTTGTTTTATCACTCCGTTCATATCAGTACTGATCAATGCCATATGTAATGTGTCGCATTTTTAATGAGTAAACATGTCGTAAATGTGTTTTATATCAACCGTAACATTTTTTATAATTTTACCATTTGCCAACCGTATATTTTAGGTTTGGTTTAGAAAAGAAAACCTTGCATCTATCTTTTTAACTGGAGATCATTAAGTTACCGATCTACGGTCGCGTGATGTTAGCCAGTAATTTATCTTAGAATATAGGACAAGAAACTTTAACAGGGTCAAAGTTAAACATCTGTGAGTAATTAATACAATACGTCACGGTAATTGTATTGGACTAACAAGCAACTGCGATTTAGACTAAGTTAGCAATATGGATGGGGAGATGGTTGGTGGACAATGATTGAGATCTCTGCACTTGCAGCATTGGGGAACCGTGGATTAATGACTTTATGTTTACTAAGAATATTGGAATTTTTAAATCCGACTAGCAGTTCCAGAGACTAACGCGCTTAAACAAACAAAAAACTCTTCAGTTTTGTTATTAGTAGGTAATGTAGGTAAACTAGATGTAAGTGACCGCGTAACGAAAACTGAAACCATGGGTTCAGTACCTTATTCTGAACCCCGCAGCGTCAAAATTTTGCGTCGGACTTTGTTTGGAAATTTTGCAGTTCGTTAAAAAATCTCCAAACAAAGTCGCGTTTTTTTTTTAAGTCCGACGCAAAATTTTTACTCTGAGGGGTTCAGAATAAGGCACTGAACCCATGGTTTCAGTTTTCGTTGAGGTGTCACTTACACCCGTAGATTCCACCACACTCACTTGCCAGACAGCACTAATGAGAGGCTGTCCACTTTAGTGACCTTCTCGTGGGCGTACAGCTCGTGGCACTTTAAGTGCCGCACGTTGCGCATGCACATCAGCACGCGGCGGAACTGGCGCCGGGAGACGCGCAGTGGCTTGAAAAGTGCCACGTACACCTGGGGACAAGAGAGAAAACTATTAGACTGCTGTTGCCCGCGACTTCTTCTGCGTGAAAATTGATGAAAAGTGCTTATGTGCTGCTCCAGGTCCCAAGCTCTCTCTTTGTCAAATTTCATTCAAATCCGTCCAACCGTTTCAGCGTAAAGGAGAAACAAACACACACACCAACTTTCGCATTTATAATATTAGTGTGAGAGTTCATGTTAATTTCAAGGTTGCTTCGTCTCGAAGACCCTTCTCAATATTGTCAATCTTGTGGATGTCATCCCTCCATCTACGCCTGAATCAAAGCTCGACCCGCCACTCCACTGCGCGATGAACTCGTGAGTAGGAATCCCGTCAGAGTTTCAACCGATATAAGCCGAAACGTTACCCGATATAAATATTTGAGTAAAACCGTAAACATTAAATAAACATGGATCAAAGCTATTGAATTCTAGTTATGATGCCACAAAGCGCAAAACCAAAGTAGAACTTCTCATCAAATCTTAGAAGACGGCTGGATTGTTTCCTAAGCATGTAACCTCAGATCACAGAAAATGATCCTTTTCAGACTTCTATGCATGTAACCATAGGAAAAAATCGCAGATGGGAGATTAAACTCTCTTCCGTGGTTTAAAGCTACGATTGATCTTACGGCCCTTTCTGTAATACATATTGTAACATGGACTATAAATATCTTCAAAGACTGGCTAAACAACGATCTCAGGACATGTTTAAAACAACTACGCTCCCTCAAGACTGCTACAAATTCCTATGACAATGTTTAACAGTTGCATTTGTAATGATAATGCCCTATTTAGCTGTGCTAACACCTGTGTAGATGCTGTACTCTTATTAACCACCAAAGAGAACTTAATACCTAGTTCAGTCGATCCATCCGAGGCCTTTGACAAGGTCACATGTCATACACATCACATACAGGTAGAATTAAAATAAATACAACAGAAAATAGAGTGCAATGATATGAAGTGACAAGTCACCAGCTCGTCGCGTAGTCGCGTACCCGAAGCCGCCTACTTCCGACATCTGACTGACAGCCTGCGGACGAGACATTTTTTAACTTTGTGCCAGTAACATTATCTCTCAACAGATTTTTGCAATAGATCTATCAATTAAATTAACCAATTACGTTAGAAATTGCGACTTTAATCTTTTAACGACGTTGACATAAAGATTAAATTACAATGATTGACGTATCTGAAATCTATAAAAGCTATTTAAAAAAAGACGGGAAGTGAGTAACGTAGTCATAAAAAAATAATAATAACCAAAACTTTTCATTAATTATAATAATTTTCACTCGATTCCGTAGCATTGAATGCAATCCATTTATCACCGTAAACAAACGGCTGCCTTGACTTGTCAACTATTTATTTATTAACGTGTTTAACTTTAACAATCTTAGCACTTAACTTCAACAAAATATTCTCTTGTTTAATTTAGTATTTATGAAACTTGGTCAAAGCCAGTGGTGATGCAAAGAAAAAACCGGCCAAGTGCGAGTCGTACTCGCGCACAGAGGGTTCCGTATCGATTTTGGACGTAAAAAGTGGATAAAACCGGACCGCATAACTAAGTTTGTTTGTGAAGGAATTTTGATGATTTTGAAAAAACTAGACTAGTTAGGAACATCGTTTTATTTTTGGTGCAATATTTGGGTCAATTCCTATCAGCTCTAATTATTTCAGATTTTTCGCTCCGCAAACTACGGAGATAAGGGGGGGGGGGGGAATGGTATTTTTTCAGACATTTTTCATCATATGTCGAAACTGTGAGACATAAAATAAAATGAAAATATATTTTGAAATGTGCAGATCAAGCCCGTTCATATGATATGCCACTTGACCTAGTAACCCCACTTTATAATTTCGGACCCCACTCCGGCCCCTTTTGCAATTAAAATAAAATTATTTTTTGATTTTTTTAATTTGCAATAAAGTTGGGCAAGCATTCTTTATAACTATTCCAAATTTCAAGTCGATAGCATTAGTAGTTGCTGAAATAAGCAGGTGTGACAGACAGACAGACGAAGTCGCACGCACCATAAGGGTTCCTTTTTTACCATTTTGGTACGGAACCCTAAAAAGTTAAAAGAACTTGCGAAGGGGACAGAAAATATGACACCAAAGAAACCCCAAGGCAGTATCACATGTCGCATTATAACGAAATTCTATCTGCTAACTTAATCATTAGCTATAACTTGTACAACATAAGTATATCTAATTAAAGAAACCTCAGCAATAATTTCTGAGCGAGAACCAAATAACAGTCAACAGCTAACTACAAATAATTAACACAGACATTCTGCTAATTTATTTTCTGAAAGCAATAAACAAGCAGATTGACAAAAACCTCACAGTAATAGGAGTTACTGGGAATCAGAGAGACCCATCAGAAAATATCGCAATTTCCAAATATTATACAGAGTAAACAGCCAAAAACTTTATTCGAAAAGCCATAAGCATACATATTACTTTTTAAATAAAGTTTCATGTGACACAGGTCAATATTTACAGAACGCGGAGCAAACACGAGCGAGGCCCCGAGATGAATATTTTTCTAGGCGAGCACTGCGCTGATACAATAGCACCGAACAATATGGCGCCCGGAATTTTGCCATTCTCTAAAAAGGTTCCATTGTTTTGCCTCTAAACGTGGGCGGAAGTGCAGCTGCGCTTTTGCTGGATTAGCCTGATTAAAACGTTCGTAACAGAAAGAGGTCTCAAGTATTTAGGGCGTTAGTAGACAATAGGCAACATTAATGAGCCCTCCTGATTACTGTGAGTACTTCACGGTAGAATATTTTAGCTCTTTCAGAGTGAAACAGCTTAATCCAGGATCACTGAACTTCATACAAAGTCTGCTCCAGTTTTAAACATGACTCATTCTCATGTTGTGTTGTAAGCTCACTAGGCATCCTAAATGTAGCTTAGCAAACTGAGGCTTACCAAATACCAGGGATGTCTGAACACCTCATTTTAAAGATGCATTAAGTTAATTAAGTACAATGCCTAACATTTACAAATTAATTAATGAACACAACAGATGTCTGTTTTAGTGCACATATATTATGGTATTGGGACAATGAACATTTGAATCTTGTTCGTGGGCGTGCTGGCTCGCTAAGCTATAAATAGTATTCCCAGAGAAGCTTGCTTATTAATTAACTTCTTAGAAATTGTGGTCGACGCCTACCGACCAATGTTACTTAATAATACAGAGGTACTCGCTTTTGAAGAGACGATGATTGTGGGATTGTTGTATTGAAAGAGAACGGTAATTTGGTCGTTTGTTGTTTAGCCAGTTACTAGTAGGACTCCGTATCTAAGGCTGTCATTATCCTATGCTAAGCATACGATTTAATTTGCTTGGTGATTGACGTCATAAAAATTGCACACTTATTTATGTTCTTGTTTATGGTTCATTAATATTTTTGATCCAAAGATTTAACCATAAGACACGGATTAATGTAGGTTGTTGCACAACTTGCAGATAATAGGTGCTCATAATAACAATAGCATAGTTAAAAAAACCCACCAAGTGCGAGTCGTACTCGCGCACCGAGGGTTCCGTATCAATTTTGGACGATAAAGTAAAAAAAACCGAACCGCATAACAAGTTTGTTTGTGAAAGAATTTTGATGATTGTGAAAAATCTGTACTAGTTAGGAACATCGTTTTATTTTTGGTGCCATATTTGGGTCATTACCTATCAACTCTAATTATTTCAGATTTTTCGCTCTGCAAACTTCGGAGATAAGGGGGGGGAATGGTATTTTTTCAGACATTTTTCATCATATGTCGAAAACTGCGAGACTTAAAATAAAATAAAAATATATTTTGAAATCACTTGACCTAGTAACCCCACTTTGAAATTTCGGACCACCACTCCGGCCTCTTTTGCAATCAAAATAAAAATATTTTTTTACTTTTTTCATTGACAATAAAGTTGGGCAAGCATTCTTTATAACTGTTCCAAATTTCAAGTCGATAGCATTAGTAGTTGCTGAAATAAGCAGGTGTGACAGACAGACAGACAGACGAAGTCGCACCATAAGGGTTCCTTTTTTACTATTTTGGTACAGAACCCTAAAAACCGGAAAAGTGCGAGTATGCCTCGCGCCCTAAGGGTTCCGAAATATGATCATAGATGGCGCTACTGCATACTTCCAATGGCGCCATCTATGAGCAGATGGCTCCACTTATGGTCCGGTGACTGACCGCGGACAACAAAGTGATCCTATAAGGATTCCGTTTTTCCTTTTGAGGTACGGAACCCTAAAAATTATCATAAATTCTCGCAAAGGTTAAACTCAATGTATCAATATTCATGTAATTCAAAGTAATTATTCATCCGAACATTTACACTAGGAATTGTTAATGTTTGTCTTTACTAATGAATACGAATTATTCGACTGGATATTTCAGGTCCATTAGAAATAGCCTGAATCATTATAGCGTAGGGCCGGGGCAACTGCGGTCACGCGCGCCAATTTCAGATTGCTCCGATAGCCGAAACAGGAAACGTCCTATAATGGAACACTGATAGGCTGTTAGACTCGCTGTTAATATGCAACGTGACACCTAATCGATGTAAGCAAGCGGTATCGGAATACAAATTAAATGTAAACATTGCAGGGAAGCGATCAGAGGACGCAAACATATGGGACAAACACGAGTATTACTCGCTTCTATAGTTTATGACTGCTGTCATTTGGTCTGTTATGTATGAACCAGTTACCTTATAGAGAACTCCAGATTCTAATAAGAAGCATGTTGTTATGTATGACCAGTGTGACACATAATTCCGTGAATACCACTAGAATGTTATCAATGAAGCATGAGTTCGTAATTCATTCCATATTAATCGAATATAAACATTACTGTTAAGAAAACATGACCTAAAATCGCTGACTACATTTAAACGGGTCTACAAATGGCAGAAAAGTTCTTACACAGTTTTTTTGGGAAGGTAAGATTTGGGAAAATAAATTCTACGAAACCGTTACTTATGTGTTGTGTGTAACTACTTTATTAGCCCCAAAGGACCACGGACTTGTATCCCTTAGTTCGCGTGGTAAAAAAAGCTTTTGGAACATTTTTATACAAGTTTACACAAGAGTTACGTAATGTCGGATATTTGCTATCCATTAACTGATTAGCACGACTTTCAAAGCTGTCATTTTTTCCCACGTCTAAAACATCTCATTTTGCGCAACAGAAATTTGATCTTCAGTACTTTTGAAGTGTAACGTTTATGGAATTATATTTACATAATGTAGGTAAATCCGATCAGAATACATACAAAACTTGACATTAGCGAATGAAAAAGATAGGAGACCGAGATGAAATGTGAAACAATATAACAACGCCAAGATTAGGCCATGTCAAAGGAAGACATGAACAAGCTTTTTAAATAAAACATTACCCTATATTTTACAGAATAATCTGCCTCGTCGAGTATCAATGACATAGATAGGATCAACAGTACAATGATAATTTAGAAACCACAGGGGGATGAACAAACTGAATTTGTGATAAATGTGAATGTTTGGTAAGTTGGTCCTACCAAGGAGAGTAACGTAAGCATAAAGCACCATATTTAAGCGTCAATCAAATCACAGTGTTTCCAACCAAATTACTAAGTACACCCGTACGCAGGCTCGTACGCAATAATGCGTCGTACATTTCCGCCGCTATAAGGTCGAGCTAATGATTTCAGCCACGGGTGACAAGGCTGACTCGCAACGCCTTCTGCTCACCTAACATTTGATAAAAATCTGTTATTTTTATTTAGAACGGTCGCAGAACAAAAGTGTTTATCAGATTTCAAATCCCATTCATTAATCTGCGGGAAAGATAATGATGATATTTAAGTCTACACTGTGACATACGCATATCCAACCAGTCCCTAACTCGCATCTACGCCAGACATATCCCTTATTTCAGCGAGTAAATAAAAATGTTCGCTTAAACCCCTTTCCAATTGAGATGAGCTAAGCCTTAAAAATAAATCATCTGCATAGAACATTTACAAATTTCTCGCTACGCAACCTAACACGACCTTGGATACAGCCTTTTTATAAATTTAGTCTCTACTAAATGTCTACTCACGTGCTATTTCGTTTTCAATTTCAAAGATGTCATATTCATTCGTATTCATTCAAGCGTGTACTAGGATGTTCTCCTAGGTTTGCTTAAAGGAAAAGTAAGTTGCAAATAGTGAGCGCAATGTAGGACGTCTTGTATAATTAATTTCTAGTTTTATGCTCCAAATATGGCTCGTCTGGTTTCTGCATTAGGGATATGATTTGGTTAGTGTCAACCTTATTATGATAGTTGGATGTTTGCTATCATATACATAGATAGGAATGGAATCACGCGCACTCCAAAATTTTACTTCACGACCCGACTGACTTATCGCAATGCAACTAATCATATTTTACCTCTACAAAAATTCTTTCGAGTTGACGCGTTACATCAGCTATCATTGTATGACATCAGTAGCGTCTTAAATAATTAAGACACACTCTTAAACATGTACCAACATAAACTAATCTTCGTCTCGACAGTGTTTTTCATATGCAAATAAAATTTACAGTCGAGCAGCTAATTTTATTTAATGATAGTCATGCAAATCAGCTGGTTCCAATTTAATGGCTGCAAATCTTATCTTATCTAATCTCGCAACAGCTGGGCCCGTAACAGCAATGAATTTTAAAGTGACAAATCCTACAATCACTTTGTTTTATCGACTCAAGGGATTAGGTAAGTACAGCCAACAACAGAAGTAGCTGAAAAGTTGAATAAAATTAAGCAAAGTACGTAAGTTCGCGCTGAATACTGGTTGCGGAAGAAGCAGTATCGCTATCGTTAGCACGAACTCCCGTTCAATTCAAATTGAACTAAAAAGATTGCCAACCGTACACCATTGTTAAGTGATTAGAATTGACAAAAACGGTTGGCATTGAGGGCTGAAGAACAATAACTATTGACAACTGAGAAAGCCGTGAACTAACAATGTGCCGTTTTCTATTGAATTCAGACGTAATTATTTACTTCCCTGTGATTCTATGGGAGTTCAGATTGGAACAGATAATTACGGTACGGTTTATTACAAAGTACCTATCAATTTATTATGCTTATTACAAGTTTAGTTCAATACTTTTTTATCTCAATGTCAAGAAACAGGAACCCATTCGCACATGACTTCGCAAGATAACGTTTTGTTAACTTGGGCAGAGAGAAGACCCTAGCAAAAAATAACACAAACATTGGCGCCAACGCCAATCAACCAGACGTGACTTTAAAACAAGACAAAAGTTGGTGATATTTCACAGACATAGTTCTAAAAGATGTTGAAAACTGCAAACAAAAGTTGTGAATACATGAATTGATATGTGTGACTTTCTCAGCTGGCAGCATTTCTAATTTTGCAGACTTTCCGATGCGACTTTCTGCTGAATAATTTCGTAGTTTGACAGCATATTCGTCGCGGTTGCAAAACTTAATAATATGTATATGGAAAGAGCATTTCAATGTTACGAAAATCGGTAAGGAAAGATAAATAGAAAATATTAATTTTTGGGCAGGGTTTTTGAGAAGCTAAATTATTTAGCTAAATTACTTAGGTCTTTTTTCCCTGAGTGTGGTCGTATCTGTTAGAAACCTTGAAAAACTTCACACAATCAATTTTGATAATTAAAGGCCCAGAGCTGGGATAGCAAGAACATTTTGCAAAATACACCATTTCCAAAATCAACAAGATCAAGGAACAACCCAAGATAATATTAGTTCTGTCGAAACTCGAACAAATTCAATCAACTGTAGGTAGTGCTATCAATTTAAATGAGTTATCAATGAATTACTTCAGTAGGAATTTCAGGCTTCTGTAATTGGTCCTTCCAGCGTTTTAGTCCTTTGAGTAAAGCAAAAGCTTAGTGCTAAGTTGAAAGAAATTTTATTGCGTTCCAAGTCAACTTTCTAACGAATAAAATTATGGTACAACTGTGGATTCCCAGTACAAGCTTTCTATTACAATACAACCCATGTGACAGTCGAATTGAATGAACCAATAAACCAATCACAGGCGCGTATAGTAGTGCATGTGTGGGCAGGCAATATTGGGATTGCATTAAGGGTGCAACATACCTTTGCATAAAATCAATAGCCTCGCTACCAAACACCTCGACTGTGATCGCGTGATTCGTTCCCATACATCCTCATTATGAAAATGCCTAATACATTTTTGCTTGAAATCATTAAGAAAGCATTATGGTTATGAGGATAACGACCTTCGAATGATCCAATCGCTTTAGTTTAGACTTAAATCTCCTGTCTTGTGATAAGACACGATTTTTCTTCCAAAACATCGGAGTCTAATACCCAATTAAGTACAGGCTTTGTGTCTCCATATAGCTCGAAGTTTTGATCTCACTGAAACATTAAAGCGACAACATCTCAGGTGACAGTGAGACGGTGACAGTGCAAGGATTATAATGTGTATTTGCCTGTCACCTCTGAATGTTTAATATATTCGGCGAGCTACGTAACCAAGGTGAAGAGGCAATTAAACATGTTCGTCTAATTGTTTACTTACTCGGACACAATAACGCAACAGTATTGCGCAAGCAGAGAAAGTAGGTGGCTTAGAAACTATGAGTTTCTTACGTTAAACTAGTAATTTATAAGATTTTTAGGGCTGACCCGACTTGGGGACTTGACGGGGATTATAGCTACTGAAAGTTAGAGACTACATAAACGTAAAAGGACACGAATAAACATTTGGTTGCGTAACTATTCAAGGCCGTGTGGACAGTTTATAATTTAAAAAAGTACCAATGCATTTCGCATCGCACCGCTTTCCGGCATTACGTAGTTTGTTACATATTGCGGATAACCGAAACCGATACGCATGCAATACTCTCTGCAAACACGGCAGGAATCAACGCTTCCCATGAATAATTCAAAACTGATCAGATTCAATTTTTTGTCGAAATCACAGGTTTGGCTTTACGCTATTACGTAAGAGCAGGGTAGGTATAGCTGCCAAATCCCGAGCTCCGCACGAACCACTCATGAACTAATAGCAGATGCAATAGCCACGAATCTTTATTTCTAAAGAAGAGCATAGGTTTAGTAGGTATTTGTATTATCTTGAGCAGTTTGATTCGTAGAACATCCCGAGACCTTTTGAACCAAGTTTATGAAAAGGAAATCCGACATCCCGCCGATATAACAGCCAAGAACTGCAAAGTTGTGCGCTCCATCACAAATGTGAAACTTTAAGTACGGTTAACCCTCGATGGGTGGTAAGTGAGGCGGTGACGTCACGAGCTGAAAGGGCATTCACACCGTCTTGCCCCACTGACCTCTGGATGTACTGAAAGGACTGCTGGCGCTCTAACCATTAATCCCCCGTCGAAATGCGGTGAGCTGACATTTTAAATTCAAATCTCCGTCGTTCATCATGCAGACTTTAATTTGATATTTAAAATGATTATTTTACTATCACTTCGTCAGCTCTAGATAGAATTTTCAGATTTCATTTGAAAATGGTTTTGCATTATTTATAATATTTGAATTAACGATTCGATTCGATCACCACGCTGATAATGTTGTATGAACAACGCGTTGCTCGTTAATGAGCTTCTAGTAAGCTTTTAACAAGCAATTTATAGGATAAACAATGATCGAATTAATAAATAATTCTTTCAGATTAGAATCTAATTTGTGGTTCGATTTACGACACGTGTCTATCGATTATTATTTGTGGTCTGTGGAGACACTGTTATGTGGAGGAAAACTTATTTTGTTATGCAACTCAAGTCTTCGCTGTGACACCCCTCTACATAAGTCTAAAAGAGAAGCGTCAGCGGTTATTGTGCAAAGACAACAGCTACTTGAGCTGTTCAATGAGGTGAAGCCTTAATATCCGTCGACAAAATCATTGAATGGCGGAGTGGCTTTGATTAATTATTCAGGAATTTGGAGTGTCTCATTTACTTGCAGAATTATTTACTGGTGCCATCCGCTGCGTATCTGATATTCGGATATCGGCAGTCAACAACACGTATTCGTTCGTGCAATTAAATATGCATTACCACGAATAATTGTGGAGGGAGAGAAATGCATTTTTGACCGTTTAAAAATAAGGGAAGGTAACCAAGCATTTTTTTTTAAATAAGGATATTAATTAACCGTTCTCTACTTGCGTTCTTAATGTAGGTACTTATTTTTATGGTATCTATCTTAAAAATATAGGGGACTTATATTTTAAGCCGTTTTCATTTATGTGTCGACATTATTTAAATCGGAATACAGATTTGTACGTTATGGGCTTAAAAACCCGAATCCTTCAAACACTAAAATCAAGCAATAACAACGCAGGTGTCGTAATCCATTATTCTGCACGTGTGTCTTAATCCCGCTATATTAGGTATATTTTTCTGCACACTTTTACGATTTTGAAGTGCCTATAAAGAACTGTATTAATTTTATCGCAGTTTCGCGTAATAAAGACGATTATTTTCTACTTGGTAGTGTGATATATGTACATGACGTTATGAACATTGAGGATTATACGAAAAGTAAAAACCTGCTATGATAACGATATTATTCATCTACTTTGCCCTTTTTTTGAGCAAACACGTAAATATGAGAGTTCGCGTCTCGCCCGTCTGAGTAAATAAATCCCAAATGAGATCAGACTCGCAATATTTGCGGACATATTACTTCATATTGATCCAACGTGTGGTTATGATAAATTATATTATCATTATCAGGTTCCGAGCTCTGCAAATTGTATGAAGTACTCTCGAATGGCTGCTGATGTAATTTGCATTTAAAATAGAGCAGATGCTGGCATAACCCCGACATAAATTAGCAACCGACATGTTTGCGTGAAAAAAATAAAAATCTGAGCTCTCAGAAAGATAAAGTGTATATTTTTACAAATATTACTTTGTTGAGTACTGGATTGTCTGTCATGCTTTTCGCCCTTCATTTAATGAGCTTTGTAGGACAAACAACATCAAAGCGACGGCGATAAGTCCTTCACAATAATAAGCAAAAACTCTTTTTTTTTCTATGACAATGACTTTATCCATTAGTACCAAAACTTTTGTGATTTTATATTGAAGGCCAAACCCATCATTTATGTATATTAATTACGGTATCGTATATTTATAAACCTTTTGAAATATATAGAATTTATAACAAAAACATACAACACAAAATAGCCTGAACATTTTATACAAAGTGGGCTAAAAATCACAATTAATTATTTGAAAGCCATGGTGTTCCATTTAAAACTCATAAATAACAATAAAGAAAATGAAACTCATTTAATAGACATTGCAACTGATATAATTCCTAGAAATTACCATTTCTATATTAAATAAGACATTATCATGTTATCATGCAATATGCATACCATTGCCATAACTATGGCAAATGTTAGCTGGTTATCTGTTATGTACACAAGGTATTATACTGTGTAAAAATCTTTTATGATAATTTCAATGATAGTGATGATATCAGTAACATTATACTCAGTCACTTTATATGGAAAACAGGATTTCCTAATTATCTTGATTTTACTTAAAATTAAGTACCTAACAAAAAAAAACATTTGTGTTGTCCAAGTTTAAAATCAATAAACATGGCCACCCCAATTTAAACCAGAGGGGTTTACACACCCAGTATATTTTTTTGTTGCACCCTTTTTACCTGAGTTGTGAATGTTGTGATGGACTTATTCAACATAGTTACCAAAAATAGATATTACTTGTGTAACAGCATTTAAATTAGTCATAAATAAAATTATTGTCATTATATTCACTACAATTATTTATCTTGTGTGTAAGAAAACATTTTAACTACAAAAAAAAATATTTTACATGTAAATAAAACTTCTTCAAAAATATTTTTTTTGGTTGTATTATTTTTATTAAGATATCTCCTAATTAAAATTTTAATAACACATACATGTTTTGACTATTTGATGATGGTCAAAACATGTTTTATTACACATGTACACTTGCAGAAACAAACTGGTTATCGGTTGACCTCAAGCCCTTGTATGTTAAACAAGATTGACCTATGAATCAACTGCTAGAGTTATTGATTGTATATCAATGAAGTGTAAATTAAATTAGCCAACTAGCCTAAACAATTTGATATAATCTAAGTAGGTACATTATATAAAATTGTTTAGGCTAGTTGGTACAAGATAGATTTTTGTAAATTATTGTGATATTTATTTTTTAATATTTAAGTTGTTTAAAATGAAAGTAGGCACTATAGTAAATTTTTTCCTTTAATGTTTAACAATCTGGTAAAGTACCAACATTTTAAGTAATTAGTGCATTTTTTGAATTTTATATTATGGCAGAGCTAAAAGAGTGAATAATCTGAAATAGACTAATAGAATATACCTTTAGTTATTCCTAAAATAGTAGAATAAAATAAGAAAGACAGAACATATTTTTTCTACATAATACAGGTGCTACATTCAGTAGCGGTCTGCAAATTTCTAAGTGAACTGACATAAAAAGAAGTACTTGTAATCACTTCAAAGTTACATCCAGGACTAGACAGCGGCAGAAATATGTTGTCAATAGCTGTGAAAATACTGAAAATTTGATATCATTGTATCTACATAAAAATATTTATAATTACCTCCTCAATATCCTTGTGGAACTTGATGGGACGCATCAAATAAAACTGTATAGAGAAGTATATGAAGTTTATCACAATAAAAGCACTGTTCCACAGCACAGCGTCCAGGTAGCACTCGATGCTCCACGCCCACATGCCCGAGAACGCGCAGCCGAGCATCAGCGCCACGCGCAGCCACACCAGCCCGCACGGCGAGTGCGGCGCCAGGAACGACAGCAGGAAGAACACGTTGGCCACTTGGAAGAATATATGGTTGACCGGCCGCCACTTGGGGCAGTGGTTCAAGTACAGGTCCCACATGGAGGGACGCTCGTGCACAGTCACGTTTACCAAGTCACTCGACTGTCCCGACAGCTTGGTCGTCTCCACCAGCCCCATCTCGCTCACCGCCCGCTCCGGCGGGCTAGTGACCGCACTGCCGTCACTGCTGGTCACCGGCACCTCCGTAGTTACATTCTGCAGCCCACTTATCATACCGATCGCTAAGGCACTGAGAAACAACATAGTCCCACCGCGCTCTCAAACACACCCCGATTGAATTTGTCATCGAAATTCCAGCGGCAATTGGCATTTGAGTGTTGTTATGTTACACTAAAACCCGGGTTTATCGTCTTTATTAAACAAAAATACAAAGCGTTTTATTTAATTCAAAAATATAAAATTATACCGCACCGTTGCACACATAAACTAAACTAATAAACGCAAATGCACCGAGAAAGTTAACTAATAAAACACCAGTCACTAAAATTAGAATAACATAATTTGAATTAAATTCCTTCCTCCTTCCAGAGTCCAAAATAAAACGTTAGGAAACAGTAAAGCAAACAATCGAAGCACACAAATGACAACTTGACAAGCAGCACTGTATATTATTGACAGAAACCACAGAGAAATTGGAGTTACTAGTTAGTGCTGCACTCCATGCAACTTTGGCAACAAACTAAAATATTGTTATTTATCTAAATCGAATGATGACGTAGTGAAAAAAAAAACGTTA
Organism: Thalpophila matura; assembly: GCA_948465475.1. NCBI lineage: Eukaryota > Metazoa > Arthropoda > Insecta > Lepidoptera > Noctuidae > Thalpophila > Thalpophila matura. The sequence goes on along the minus strand of OX419187.1, from coordinate 1,980,080 downwards.
TTGGTGCCGATTCTTTTGTTTACCAACTAAAATAATTTAGTCTCATTACGTCTCTTTCTAATAAAATACATGAGAAAAGGATAGAAGATATTTAATCCTGTCAAATTAGTCCACTTGAATAGTTTTGTTGTCAATTTAGTCGTAATCGCAAAAGGTCATGACTATTTTCCCGTAAATGACAAGGGCGTAGACTAATTTGACAGTTCTAAATATTTTCTGGCCTTTTTCAATGTTATTTGTAAGAAAGAGATGTAGTGTGATTAAAATTAGTTTAGTGCGACGTTCAACAGAATCAGCACCATTGATTCGCAAATTAATTTTCTTTGTAATCTAGACTTACTTTTCAAGTGATATTTCACAGTCTGAAGTCATTAACGTTTCTATTCTTATCGCGATCGCATAGTATAGTCATTATGAGATATAGGATTCTAAGTAAAATACCTCACTCACATGCCAATTGCCTATCATTTATTAACTCCCAACGTAATTACGCAATTATAATGGTGTGGGCCGAGTTCACCGACAAGATAACGGACCGATAAATTGAAAACAACATAATATCTTTACAACGTTTAACATTTCTTTTTCTCTAGAAAAATACTTGTTAAACGGCAGTTTTCAATATAACGGACTGTTATCTTGTCGGTGAACTTGGCACTAAAACCTTTGTCTTCTTTAGCATCGTAGCTTCCAAACGAATCGCATAGACCAAAATAAAATATTCTTTGCAACTTTTTTAGTAATCAGGTAAGAAACTAAAAACTGGTTAAATTATTTTATTTTACATTTGCGTGGACATGCCTACTATCTAGACTATTCATAGAGTTCGCTTCTACCTAGTTAGATGGAAGTTGCTTTATGGTTCTACATAGATTGAAGTACAAATAGTGCAATAAACTTATGTACAAAATATTGTCATAGCTTTGAACTAAGCCTGTTTTGTAATCATATAATTCAATTTTAAAAGGTTAGTAGGGTAATATTTTATATGGTTGGAGCTTGGAGCTGTTGGGGTTATTGGATTCTACATTCGTAAACACACCAGAGTTTCTGTCAAAGTTGTCAAAGTGACAATGTCAAGTTGTCAACCGGTAACAAAGTCATCTGTTACAGAAACCAGAAAGGCGGCATGAAATTCTGAAAATAATTAATTTGTTAATCTTTTACTTTAGTTAAGTGAATTGTGATGTTTTGTTCCTATAATGTCGGTGCCGTTTGATATGTTACTGCATCCTGAGTTACTAAGTAATGATCAGTTAATATGTATCATTCAAGAGGTATGTAGTGACAGCATTTTTCTATTTTGTGTATCAAAACAAAAAGAGGGGCCGTATTTACTTTTTCTATTTCCATTTTCAGAGGCACCTGCGCGTTCCAGACATGAGACTTATGCAAAGAGATGAACTATTAGATATATTTCATCATTATTGTGTGCCTTACGGCCAAAGGAAGTACAGAGATTCTGGCAGAGGTAAAGTTCTGAACAAAACCCGCCAACGTACCCCAGAACCAACAAAAAAAAATAACATCATGAGTAATCGAGAAATCAAGCAGGATAAGGCCAATTTAAACTCTGAGAGGTTGAAGCCACCACCGGATTGCCTGTCCAGCCACACTAAGAGAATCAAGATTGAGACTACAATTTCACCTATAACTAACACAGAGTTTATCAATTTGAATAAAAGGAAAATCTGTATTGATCCTGTAAGTACCTACTTCATTGGAATAATGTCATTATTAAAGCAATTATTATGTGCATTAAAAATCACTTACATTCATGAAAAATTAACATAAATGCTCTCTTAACCGAAAAAAATGTGTCGGGCTTGGCCTTTAGGCAGGCCACTAATGGTAGTAATAAAATATGTTTTTATATATTCCAGATGACGCTAGCAAGTGACTGCCCTCCACCAAAGAAAGAAAGAAAACCAATAACATGGCCATGAAGAGTAGAAATATAATATGTACAATTATTTGGAAGGTTGCTCATCTCTTCATCAGTGTCACATTGTTACCGTTCCCCACAATCACTGTTATTCAGGCCAAGTATTCATGTTTGGTTTGACTCCCAGCCACACTCATGTGGACAAAAATTATTGTTACCATTTTGTAAGAATTTGCAACATTATACACCAAATATTAACCTAACCTCTTACTCATAAATAATATCACTTGGAACCACGGGGTCTCATCAGGAACAAAGTAACATTTGTTGAAATAACTCATAATAGATGGCGTTATATGTATCGATTTGTTATTGAAGTTTGTGTAAAATTGAGAACATGAAAAAATACATCATGAAAAATATTTGTTAAAATTTTGAAAAATGCTTTAAGCACGGAAAAATGTATAGCCCGAAGATAGCCCGCGCTAAATCAGTCACATTTCTTTGTATGAAATGAGGCATCTGTACGTATAGTATTATATTATCTGTGCTTTGAACAAAATAATGTACCTATATGTATCATCAGTAGAAAGGCAAAAGTGCTAGACAAAAAATCATTCATCAATTCCTGCCTGTGTCAATTGTTTTTGGGAATGTCTTATATATTTAATAACAAAAAATCATATCTCTTTCTTTTGCCAGTTAAGCATGTTTACCTTTCTACTGACAATATGAATAAGGCAGTAGTTTTGGTGGTAATTTAAAATGCTGTCACTCTCACTAGTGGCATGAATTGCATAATTATAGAAAATTAAGCAATGCCTGCCTCATAACATTCAATTAAACTATTTTAACTATTACCTACTACAAACATTGACAATGTAAATGGTGTTCAGTGTTGCAAATGCTTGATCATAACATGTGAATGGCCTAAGGGCTTAAGCCGCGTCTCCTGCGCCCTGTTTTCGTGTTCGACGAACACCGAACAGTGAACAGTGAACGAGAAAGGGCGTGGTCTACGTGTTTTGACGAATAAAAACACTCAAACACGTAGACCACGCCCCTTTATCAAGTATTAAGTTCAGTTGGAATGAATGGAGTATGAAAAAATGAATGAGATAGAATATAAATATTTTATTTCACTAGAAATTATTTTAATTTGATTTATTTGATATCTACACAAGCAGCTACTAACAGTTCTAGACTTTTAATATTGACTTTAAATATTATATTAGTTTTAAATACAGTTCAGGGATTATACATAATAATTTTAATAAAAAATCAATGGATTCAATAAGTTAAGTACATTTATTTAGTTATAAGTAAATTTGGTAAATAGGTAAGGTAAGTAAATAATATAAATAAATTAGGTAAATAAATTGTAGAAAAATCTACAATAGTGTGAATTGTATTATTATTCTTAAAAAGACTAATGTAATGAATGTTCTTTGTTTTGTAAAATGGAAAGGCAACATAGTTTTGCTTGCATTGTTACCGCCGCATTATAAACACGTATTTCCCCTCCCAGCCCGCAACACCCGCTGTCGCCCTACGAATGCCGCCAGAGCTACCTATTTAATACTGACTTTTTTAACCGATTTCCAAAAAGGAGGAGGTTCTATGTTCGGCTTTATGTATGTTTTTTTTTGTTTTAACAAACGCGAGACGGTACGCTTGCGGAGGTCGCGGGCACAAATCCCACTCGTGTCATTAGATTTTTGAAAATCTCTTATATAAAAATAACTTTTTTTATATTTTTATTATTAAATAATAGGCTCGCGTTGGACCGCCATCTCGCCTGATGTTAAGTGATGATGCGGTCTACGATGGAGCACGCTTGCCTAGAAGAAACCGATTCACTCTCGACTTGAAGATACCTATATTGAAACTGTCGGGGAACACCCACTCCGGCAGCAAATTCCACTCTTTAATTAACTCTTTAATTTTAGTGACATCTATCGGAGATTAATATAAGAATGCAACTCAATGCAGCAATTTTGCAGTTATAAGGACATCTCAGTGGTTAGAGCGACGCGGCAGAGGTCGTAGATTCAAATCCCGCCCGTGTCAGCCGCTCTATTCTGTATACTTATACTGTATTGTTTGCGAACGTTCGAGGGAGAATCTCACCGTGACATTCTCCCTCAAACGTTCGCAAACAAATTGGCAGTTTTCGCGGTGCTGGTGATATCATGATAATAGTACGCGCGTGTCCTTACAGAATAGACTAGCATTTGTTTTGAAATCTCATATAGAATTTCAATGAGATAAGCTAAACATGGTTTTAACATGTTTAAAATTAATAAAAATATACATTTAATAACTATTTTAAGTTTCATATCCATTGAAATTATTAGGTACTTTACCAATAATGTGAATTTGTGATTTGGAATCACCGTGTTATGCCTGCTATACATGTTAGCCGAGCTTAGACCAACGCGAGCCTAGACAAATTGACACAAGGCAAGCGCTACTGTCTAGACGTTCGGCAAGTTTGACGTCAACCGCATAATAGCGCGCGGACAAACATGTGAACACTATTGTCCGAGCGCGCGCGAACGCCTTTGATTTGCGCAGAAAAACCGACACCACTCCGAAGTGAGGCAAGTGATCGCGAGCGACTGCAAGTTGTGGCAAACTACGTCAAATGAGGTCTATACACGTTGGCGCTTGTCTATACTCAACCAACTAGGCAAGTGACACCGAGCGATAGCAAGACAAGGCAAATATACCGTCTACATGTTGGTATTGGCCTTCACTCGACAACGCTCGGCCAACATGTATTGCAGGCTTTAAAATTAGCCAACCACCATATAGTAGGTACCTATAATACTTTGTGTGCCACATTTCAATTGTAGAACCTACCATCACACTAGAATTAAAATTAAAATAGATATTATTAAGTTAGAAGTTACAAACACAACACAACTGTAGAACAGTAAACAATAAAAAATTTCATATCCTAAGATATTTCTACGACGCGTTTTTTATGAAAATATAGCTATTTAAACTACTGAGTGTATCTTGGATATCTGGACAAATTTAGGGCACAAAATAATGGTTTTTATTTGCCTCAAAAACTCAAAATATGTATATGTTACTGTGAAAGCCCGAACTTAGGTAAATCTTAAGAGTTACCAGTAAGATTTACTAACCCTTAATTTGAAATATAGTATAATTGAAATAATATAGTAGTACCAGGATTGAATTATCTGACAGAACCGAATTGCTCAACCCCGACTCCACGTGGTCTTGTCTGCCCTACACTAGAGTGTTTTTATAAACCCGGAGGCGCGGAGGGAGAGCAGCCCCCGCCGGCTGTGACGAAACGTAGGCACCCGTATGAGCCGGAACGGCTGAGGCTGGTCCAAAAAGCCGAAGTTGCGAAGGCGAGCCTGGGTGCCTGCGATTTGTTACGCAAGAGCGGAGGGGCTGCACAAAAATGATTTTTAATTTATGGTGTACCTCCAAAATTGTTCGATTTCCTAGGTGTACCTTGAACACAAACAAACAGTTTGCGGAACACTGAGCTACGTAACTTAACGTAACATTACGTACGCTATAACTGTGCTGTCACATGTGTGGTTTAGCTGTAGTTCAGTACTGTATAGGATAGTGTTATGTACAAAAGTCGTGAACAGCCTGTCTCTTCCAGGAAATTTCGGGGGATTTTTACTAGTTTTTAGTTACCGATTCCCCCGTTCTTGTTTCCCCCCAAAAGTTATCGCGATTCGCGAGACTAATTTAGCAATATTATTACGGTAATTTCCGGGGGGAAATTCATCATCTCATCATCAGCCTATAGCAGTCCACTGCTGGACATAGGCCTCTCCAATTGCACGCCATTTAACTCGATCCTCGGCTACTCTCATCCAGCTGCCACCAGCCACCCTGCGAAGATCATCGTTCCACCTAGCCTGAGGGCGTCCTACGCTACGTTTTCCGATTCGCGGTCTCCACTCTAGAACACTTCTACTCCAACGGTCATCGGTTCTACGACTGATATGGCCGACCCACTGCCACTTCAGCTTGCTTATTCTGTAGGCTAACGAAAGTAGTCGACAACTACTTTCGTTCTCTGTTAGATCACCTCGTTCCGAATTCGGTCTCTCAGAGAAACTCCAAGCATAGCCCTTTCCATAGCTCGCTGAGCGACTTTGAATTTATGGACCAGCCGTACCGTGAGTGTCCACGTCTCGGCTCCGTAAGTCATGACAGGTAGGACGCACTGATTGAAGACTTTAGTCTTTAGGCTTTGTGGAATAGGCGATGAGAAGACCCGACGTAGTTTCCCAAATGCGGCCCAGCCTAGCTGTACTCTTCTGTTAGCCTCCCTCTCGAAGTTGTTTTTACCAAACTGCAGAGTTTGCCCAAGGTAAACGTATTCTCGAACAACCTCGAGAACATCGGTTCCGGAGTGACGCCGGCCGTTCAGCATTTCTTGCAGGTCCTGCAACGATTCAGCCATTATGACGATGTCGTCTGCAAATCTCAAGTGTGAGATGTGCTCGCCGTTTATTTTAATGCCCCGTCCTTCCCAGTTCAGTGCAGAGCGTTGGTGAATAATTTCGGGGAAATAACGTCCCCTTGTCTCACCCCTCGCCACAGTTGGAATTATAATGATTGTTGTTTGTATATTAGGTATCTAGTAGGAGTCGTTTCCAAAACAGTATCTGTATAAATCATTAATGTTATCGTATTCGTTTCCGCTAAGTCGCGTACGTACTGCGTCCGATTCGGATCCAAGAAAATACACTCCGAAGTAGCCATAGTAGGTATAAGTATCGGCGTGGATCTTGATCACAGATCGCGCATGTACATTTTTGACCCAATAGACAATGGACGGTTGACAATATGTAATAGAAAATAGTCCAATAGACGACGAGCATCGACTGACGAACCAATCGCGTGCAGCCTCGGCGCCTCCCGTCTTCTTGATTCCGCCAAAGAGACCGAAAAACCAGCTAATGCGCAGGTGACGTTTGTGATCATATTTCACGCCGCTACCTATACCCACCTACTATTTATTAAGTTTGCTGTGGTTTTGCACTGGATGTGTTCCGTTTTTCTGTTGTCATCATAATTATTTTTTAACCGACTTCCAAAAAGGAGGAGGTTCCATATATGTGTGGCTGTATGTATTTTTACACTGAATTTTCTCGGTCCTTATTTTTTTGGATTTGAATCGGACATACTTAGTGTGAAGCGCTCTTAGCTAGGGGCCGTATCTACTGCGATGTTTTTCTTGAAAAAAATATTCCGCGTACTGTATACTTACCTACCTACTATGCACGCGAATTTTAAATCGATAATGCGTGTCTGCGTACCTACTTGCGTAGATACTCTGTGTTACAGAATTTCGATAAAAAAATCGTGCGATTAATTGTCGCAGTGCGGCTCTTATTTGTATTATAAGTTGGCAATTGTTCCTGCAATGTTAGATTTTATTTCAATTGACTTGTACATATTAACGTATTTAGATTTAGGTAAGTTGTTTTGTATGGATGAAATCGGAAATACATGGACTTTTGAAATAAACTTTGTTGTTATTATAAAATGGTACTTACCTACTTGAGACGTTAGGTAGTAAAATTTTCAGTCTAAAATTGACAAAAAGTGGAGGGGCGTGCAGAGGAGATGGAGTCTACGTGATTGTAAGTTTCAAGCCTTCGTTGATTGTACCTAGGTACCTTTATAAAATTGCCAGTTGCCTGCCCCGCAGCTACTCTTCAGGAAAATGATTACCTAGGTACTGTAGATATGGACATAATTTATTACCTCTGTAATTCCTCTGTTACTACCTAGTTATTAGTCTAGTCTAAATCCAAATAATGGCAGTTTTTCGGAAAGCCTCTGGGTCTTTTGCACGGTATAAATATGAAAAAAGGTTGTACATCCTAAGTACCTACATACTAAGATAAATAAACTGTCCTTATAGAAAAAATTAACTGACGCCATAAAATGATTTTGAAGAAAGAAAAAAAAAACTGGCAGCTGTAATTCAATACGGCCATCGTATTTTTATTTTAGCAAATTAAATCAATAATAATTTATATTGTAATTTAGTTTTAATAAACTAATTTACAATCATGAATCCGGCACCGAAAACTGTGAAATCTACAAAAAGTAGACTGGACACGATAAACCAGTCGCAGTCGCACTTCTTGGTGCCCTCCGAAAAGCTGGACAAAGTTACCAGAAGAGTTATTGCACCTTATGCGCAAATTGAACGAAAAGGTGATTTTAGAACATACGGAATTACTTCTTCTTTATTATAAACTATATAGGTGTTTCCCGCGGCTTCGTTTGTGTGAAAATGAACGAAAAGTAGCTTATGTGCTTCTCCAGGTCCCAGGCTACCGCTTTGTCAAATTTCATCCTAATCCGTCCAGCCGTTTCAGCGTGAAGAAGTAACAAACATACACACACACACATAAACTTTCGCATTTATAATATTAGTGGGATTAGTGTGATAGTATAACAAAGTCGCTTTTCGGGTATTTCTGTTTGTCCGCTTCTTTCTTAGTTCTTCTAAACTACGCAATGGATTTTAATGCGGCTTAACGCGCTAATCTCTAGAACCAGTCGATTTGAAAAAATCTCTTTGTGTATGATAGCCAGATTCATGAGGAATAGTAGGTAGCTATTTAAAATCACGCTGCGATTCACGTCGAACAACGTGGGTGAAACTGCAGAGAACAGCTAGTACATTCGACTCCGCTGCCGCATAGACGAATTTGCATCGAAATGCAAATCAGAAAAAGTATTTGAAACCATTATGTATTCGAATGCAGGTCTCAAAGAAGAAGAAGATAAAGCTGGAAGGTACCTCGACATGAACAGGTTCAACGTCTTCTTGGAGGATACGGTCGACCTGGAGTCGTTGTTGTACGAAACCGCCATGGTGTTGAAAACTGTCACCGACAGTTCTGGTAGGCCATTATTTTCTAGAGCGATCCAGCGAAGTTCTTGGCGGCGAATTTCTCTTCCGTAAATTGCTTGTGAAAAATTCACAATGGGGGATAGATAATTTCACGGCCATTGCTACCCCACCTGTATGTGTTACTGTGTTAGCCCTAAAGACAAGGACTTAAAAATGAGGAAAGGAGAGATATGTAAAAGGAATATTCGAAGGACTACCACGCGATATTAGGAGCGCTTAAACATGCGCGCCGCGACAAAAGTCGACGCTTTTATCGTGCATTTGTCTCGTATTCGCACGAGTAAGAGCGAGACAAAAAAGTCGACAGAATTTGTCGCGGTGCGCATGTTAGCCCGGATTTGCATATGTCATGTATACCTACCTACCCTTGTTCACAGGCGTGTTCGTGTACATAGTAGACAAACTGAAGAATGAAATAGTCCTGATGCATCCGGACACAGAGAATCCCGATCGACACGAAGTAAATATGCCCATACGTAAGTCCAAGTTTTCTATACCTAACCTATTTAGCCGATTTGAAAATCTATACTAAGTACCTATCTATTAATATTATAAAGCTGAAGAGTTTTTTTGTTATTATTATTATTTATTTATTTATTTATTATAAAGGTACCTACATATTAAGGTTTATAAAATTTGAACGCGGTTATCTCTGGAACTACCAATCGGATTCGAATAATTCTTTTTGTATATGATAGCCAGATTCATGAGCAATAGTAGGTATAGGCTTTCACTACGACTCTTAGGAGCCGAGCTACGGGGGTAAAACCGCGGGGCACAACTAGTCGTATAGAATAAAGTTACTTGCAGTCTTCTTTCGCCACTTCTAGAGGAAGGTAAGACGGCAGCGGCTCACGTGGCTAGCACCAAGGAGTTCCTGCTGTTAGAAGACGTGCAGCGTGACCGGCGGTTCTCTGACGGTCTGCGCTGGATAGACGCGAAGGTCGCGCTCTGCATGCCGGTCGTCAAGCCTGATGGCGAATGCTACGCCGTCCTGGAACTGTACAGGACTTATGCGAAGAATTATGATGACGTGAGATCATATTTATTTCTTAGAATATTCGTTTGCTTCTCCATGTTTTCTACTACGAAAATTTCTTCTTATTTGTTGTATGATGAGGTACTTAATTAGTAAGACCTAATTATCAAAGACAAAACAGCAGTCTGCAATGTTTATGAGGACATCACACAGCTAGTTATAATATAATTTATTGATTTATATAATATTAAGCGTGGAAAGAGTGCTAATAAGTATTAAACAAAGTACATTTACCTATAGACAGAATAATTAATTCTTAGCCACACATTTTGTAGGTACCTAGTTTGCTAATAAGTAGGTATCTCATACTAAATCCGGCCATGCAGTAATCAGTGGTAGATCCAGAAATGATTTTTGGGGGTAAGGGGTCCCTGATATTATTTGGAGGGGGGAGTGATTATGGGCTAATTTAATCACTAATAGTATCTGAACTCTACCAGATTTGGGGGGCCAAAACCAGTAAATTGTATTAAAATCCTTTTCAAACAAGTCCAGAGCGCCTAACATGCGCGGCGCGACAAAATTTTGTCGACGCTTTTATCGTGCATTTGTCTCGTATTCGCACGAGTAAGAGCGAGACAAAACAGTCGACAAAATTTGTCGCGGCGTGCATGTTAGCCCGGCAGAACTGCTCGCATAATAAGCAATATTTTCCTCATCTTCCATCCCAGAACGTGGTGTACACAGTGGTTAGCGTGGCGTGCTGGGCGGGCGCGGCGGTCCACCAGGCACAAGCCAGGGTCACCCTGCAGAAGACGGCGCACCTCAACTCTGAGCTGCGCGCGTTGTTGCAAAACTACTTCTGCGACCTGGCCTCCATTGACACCATGCTCACTGATATGCTAGTAAGAGGAAGAAGCTCTGACCAATTAAAGTAGACCCTATTTTTTTGTTTTCGAGGTGGAAATCCTCATGGATGTCCCCCGCCCTGGGGAGGGGTCTGTCAGACTCTTACTGACTAAAATCAGCCTGGTGTTCCTCCAACTACCTACCTGTGACCGGGGGCGTGGGAAACCAATCCGCTAGGTGACAAACGAACTTTTGCCAGCTAAAACAACTAGTGGTCGTCCTTAGCTTAAGCGGAAGTAGGTACAACAGTGGAACGTACGTTGGGCGTTGGGCCCGTCCCGTGCTATGCTTATAGAATGGTCTAAAATTCTGAATGATCGCCGACGAAGGTAGCCTGCAATACGTTTTGCTGAAAATCAACTGCTTTTTGACCTCCAAAAAACAATATAGCAGGAGTCTTGAGCAATTTGTGAACAGGCAAATCTTCCTGAACGACCAATCCCAGGAAACAATCAGTGACTTTGACATTATTGGGAGGAAATGTTAATCTCTCGATCTAATAGGCGTTTGCGTCTCAAGAACAACTGCCTCTGCCAACGGTGGGTATAGTAACTCCATACAAATTCAACAGACGGTGGTAAAGTCGTTCATCGGCGCAATGCGCAGCAGTTTCTTCATAATCGACAAGGAGCACATCGGCGACATGATACAAGCAGACATGTGGGACGACGGCTGGGCCAGCGAGAAGAGCACCATGCCTAAGAAGAAGCTTAAAGTCAAGTAAGTATCACCACAGAAGACTCCGCAGACAGATGAATAGCGACTCTTGTAGCAACACAATAATATGTAATTCAGCTCGCGCAGCGCTGTGTGTCTAAAATTATATTAACCTTCAAGGAAGTCTCTTTCTACCGCGTAACTCTATCTCTTCTGATGATTTAAATCCACCGAATTGCCTCCGCGGGAAGGCCCGCCGATATACTTGTAGCTTCTTACGTTCTTACCTAAAGTGCGCCAGCTGGTATCACTCGAAAAGAAAACTTTTTGAGTGGCTAAGGAGAAAGCGGCCCATCTTCTTTTTTTTTTTTTTAATCTGATAGTAAGTAGGTCACCGCATAGAGATATCTTCGAGTAGAGTTTACCAATAGTAGTAGTCTACCAATACAGGTATCGCAGGTTAATCGTCTACCTTAAAGAAAAAATACCCTTCAAATTGCCCAGACTCCACAACGTACCACGTCCACCACTCGTAAAGCCTGTTAGAATACTGTTGCGCTATCTGTTCATTGAGTTTGATTTGATATGTGGAAAAGCGGAACCTACTGCTTATTAAGTTATTAAATATATAAGTGATTCTCAAAAATCATAAGGACCGAGCGGGATTTGAACCCGCGACCTCTGCCATTCCGTGGCGTGCTCTGTCCAACTGAGCTGCCGGGCCTCGCCCGACTCATTTGAATTTTGAGATCTCTTTGTACACGCTTCTTAGGAGCGTTTACTGCTTATTCTAAAATTTTCTCAGTTTGAGCCTAGAACAGACACCTGCTGGCTACGTAGCCCGGACAGGCGAGTCGCTGAACGTGCGCGACGCCTACAAGGACCCAAGGTTCGCCAAGGAGATCGACCCCACTACGGGCACCGTTGTCAGATCCTGTCTGGTGTCTCCTATCACGGACAAAACTGGAGTCATTGGTAAGGGAATTGAATCACGTGCCTTTTTACGTGGCCTATGCCTCAGTGGGAACATTATAAGCTGATTATGCTTATAGGCACTTTTTGCTAGGTGTTGTCCAACTGACGAACAAGACCAGCGCGCAGCCGTTCGGCTCGGACGACGAGCTGATATTCTCCGTGTTCGTAAGCTACTGCTCGCTCATCGTGCACTTCTACAACATGCAGCAGAAGAAGATATTCCATGTATGTTATACTACAAATTATTACTTACCTTAAACTGCCTCGCTGGTCTAGTGGTCGCATGCAGACAGCTGAGCTCGGGATTCTAGGTAGATACGATTCCTGGGTCGGGCACAGTGTTAATAGGTTTTTCCATCAGGAAATTATGACTCTCGCAGATTTTGTGCAGAAACAGGCTTGACCCCTGTTACCGGTGCCGTAACTATAGCCTTTTATACGTCCGTGAGCTTTCTATTCGAAAACTGCGCCCTACTCAATCTGATAACGCTACTCTTCGTCTTCGGTAGTGTCGTGTTCCTGTGGTTAGTAAGGTCTCCGGAGCTCCTGAGGGTGCGCTATGTTGACAGAGGGACCTACTTGTCCCAGCTGTCCACAGCGAATCCTTATTTTATTATTCTCGGCAACGCATATGTGATACTCGGTGTTGCAAGCGTTTCATAGCCACTTACCATCAGGCGGGCCGTACGTTTGTTTGCCACCAACGTCGCATAAAAAAACGGTATCACCCACGGTATAGGTTAGCGGAGTTGAGGCACCATCGGGCGTACCTTTAAAGCCGAAGTGAGCAGGGTCTGATGGTAATAAATTACAGGAGAACTTGAACCGCGTATACTCTGAACTGATGGGGCTGCACATGAAGCCCTGCAAGCACGACCTGGACGAGCTAGTGGAGTCCAGCGCCGTTGTGATGCCACCTGCTAACTTTAGAAGGTAACGAGTTCTTTTGATTTTATGTTTATACTGCGGGTGTGCCTCAGGGTGGCGTCCTTTCTCCACTTCTTTTCTCGGTTTTCATTAACGCCATCACTAATGTATTAGCTTCGTACTTCCATCTCTATGCAGACGACTTGCAGCTTTACCGCCATTTTAAACTAGAAGAGCTTTCAGAAGCTATTGACGCCATCAATAATGACCTTAATAACATCAGTCAGTGGGCTAAAAGGTTCGGCCTTTTAGTCAATCCTTTAAAATCACAAGCTCTCATTATTGGTGGCAGATATCTCCTTAATCTTTTGGATCACCAGTCTCTCCCGCCGGTCCTTTATGATGCTGTCCCTATAGCCTACTCCAAGAACGCTAAGAACCTGGGTGTCTTCATAGACTGCAATCTGTCCTGGAATGTGCACATTGCGGAAGTAAGCAGGAGGGTGTTTTGCTCGTTTCAGTCTCTCAAACGTCTCCAGAAGTTCCTGCCATTTCAAACTAAAATTACTCTTGCGCAATCTCTTCTTCTACCACTTCTGGACTACGCTGATGTCTGCTTTCTCGACGCAACTGAGGAACTTCTAGATAAGCTCGAACGCCTGCAGAATTTGTGTATCCGCTTCATTTTCGGCCTTCGGAAGTACGATCACGTGTCGGAATTCCGGACGCGACTGAGGTGGCTGCCTATTCGGCGGCGTCGTGATGCTCACATTCTATCTTTTCTCTTTTCTGTCCTTTATAATCCTCATTCTCCTATATATCTTCGGGAACGCTTTGAGTTTCTTATCCCTAGAGGAAAGCCCTGTCGCTCCTCTTCATCTCTTCTCCTTCGGACTCCTCGTCATACCTCTGCCCGTTACGATGGATCTTTCACTATTCGTGCAGTTCGCCTTTGGAATTCACTGCCACACTCCATACGTGATAGCCCCTCTTTAGATGTTTTCAAGAGAAGAATTAAAGAACATTTCCTATTACCATGATCTATAAATGTATGTATTATTTTATTTTATATAGATATATATGTTTATGTATTATGTTTATGTACGGTGCAATTTGCACATATTTGTTTAGTTTATATAAGTAAGTATGTATGTTTATAATTAGTATATTATAGCCTATTGTGCACTTATCTCTATTCTCATGCTCTCAAATCTCTCTATCACTCTAAGGTTTGCTGTAAGAAAACTCAATGTTGAGTTAAGCTCGCCTCTGTACATAAAATCTCCATATAAAAGTTGTATTTAATATTTGTGTGTACAATAAAGAATATGAATACTGTGCCCCACGGTTTTACCCCCTTTCTTGGCTCCTAAGGATTGCAGTGTGATGTTAAATAGCCCATAGGTACTGTTCCTCATGAATCTGGCTATCATATCGATACCTTTGGGTTCAAAGGGCGTAAAGATCAGTTTGGCAAAAATGATTTGGGTCTAAATGTATCGATTATATGGCTCAAATCTCATTTTGGTCAAAATGGTCTTTACGCCCTTTGAACCCAAAGGTATCGATATCTAAGGTAGGTACATCAAATTACATTCATTATAAATTCCTCTGTTACAAAATACTCGCAAATCCGTGCAAAAAAATGGAGTTACGATGTCTGATAATTAATCCAGAGGCGGTCCGAGGGGAGGGGGTCGTAGGGATCAGACCACCCCAAAATCGTATAAAAATATGCGAAACACGGTAATTCACGGTATAGCACGTCGGCATTAATCGATATGACCGCCCCCAGGTACGACCCTCTTCGAAGTCTTCGGCTGCGATCGCGCCTGAACTAAGCCATCGACATTTATATTTCAGTTTCGACTACCACATAAGCGAAGGCAGCAAGGAGGACATGCCAGGCCTCGTGTGGATCATGTTCTCGGAAACGTTCGCGAACCGGAACTTCGAACGCCTCGCCATGGCCAACTTCATATTGTCCGTCCTCGGCAGCTATAGAGACAACCCGTACCATAATGCAGAGCATGCATTCTGCTTCACGCACACCATGTACCTGATACTGATTAATAACAGCGGATACTTCGATTTTATTGAGGTATTCATTTCGCAGATGTGTTGACCTTTTCATTTCGACCATTTCCATTCCATTTCGCTGAAAAAACAACCCATCATCCTGACGCTGTACAAGCACCCGTTCACCATCATGTATAAGCTTTGATGCTAGGGCACTTTGATGGTAAGGTCGCTATGATGGTAGGGTCACTTTGATGGTAAAGTCATATTGATGGCAGGGTGACTTATATGGTAAAGTCACTACACTATGATGGCAGGATCACTTTTATGCTGAGGTCACTTTGATGGTAGGGTCACTTTGATGGTGGGGTCACTTGCATGGTAGGGTCACTATGATGGTAGAGTAATCACAGAAACATTAGAAACGTGATGACCTTGAAAATTATCACGTCGTCATTCCAGACGATAGCTCTGATGGTGGCGGGCCTGTGCCACGACATGGACCACCCCGGGTACAACAACAACTTCCTGACGCTGTGCAAGCACCCGCTCGCCAGCATGTACAAGACGTCAATGCTCGAGTACCACCACTTCTTCCTCGCTAAGAAGATGATTGAGGTAACTGATGATATACATTATCTATCTACAGCTGTACTATTATAAAATGTAAAAAAGCTGCGTCTGACAGACACTGTCTGTACATTGAAGATATACCATAAAAACCAATTGGGGTAGGGTACCTACTAGGATGACTGGAACGTAAGACGTAACCATTATTATCCAAAAGGATTTTTTTTATTTTGGTCTGTTTGTGCTCACATCACGCAAAAAGTACTGGACGAATTTTGATGTGGTTTTCACAGTTCAATAGCTTGGGGTCCAACTTAAAATCTAAGCCACGTTTCATCTTATTCCGGTGGGATAAACCAGAGATACAGCTTGACCACTTGGTAGTACTAGCCACCCTACACTACGGAGGTCATTTAAAACTGATTATTTCATCGTCCACGCGGACGGAGTCGCGGGCCAAAGTCTACTAAAATAATAAAATAAGTTTTTAACTACACTTAAAAATTCACTTACGTACGGGATAACTTCCGTGATTAGGTATTGTTTAGTATGAGTTCCCGATATTTCGACGCTGTTGCAAGCGCCATGATCGCGGGTAAACTGGAGAATGCGGGTGGATATTAGTAAGAGCAGACAAACCTATCTACCGTCTTTCTTAGTCTTGTTACGCTCACTACTGGAAATTGTCATATATTTTATTTAATATAGAAACATTGATATTTTAGTCGACATTTTAATGGCAACACTTTGTAATAGTTTAAAAATAGAGATGGTTGTTTATTAGTCTCACTATTCTGTAGTCTATGTTTTAATGGACATCACAACTCTAGATATCTTCCTTTAGTTAGGTTTATTATCGATAAAATACGAATGAATATTTTACCGCCATCAAGTCGTACGATCTGTGATTGTGATTTTAAATTATACTAGTTTAAGTCTGCCAGTGTTGAATCAGTAATTAAACAAATGTGTTAATCAAGCGTGCGTTTGCAATTGAAAAAACCCACAATCAGAACATTATAGTGGCGACGAGGAGAGTTTTTGTTTGAACAATGGAATCTCAATCAACATCGGCTGTCATGGAGGCTCGCCTGGTGGGTACTCTACCGGTGTTTGATAATGCTGCTCAAAGTTTTGCAAGCTGGCTCGAAATTTTCGAGGAATACTGCACATTAAACAATATTCCTCCAGAAAGTCCGTCAAGCAACAAGAAAAGGTCTCTATTTCTTGTTCATATAGGCGTCCGACATTACGAGTTGTTACGGAGCACTTGTTTGCCTATAAAGCCGAATGCTAAGTCAATTGTAGAATTATCAAAGATTCTAAGTGAGAAATATGATTCCCCAGGTCTTGAATCTACTAATAGGTATCTATTTTATCGAAGAGTTCAAAAAGACAATGAAACAGGGTCAGAATTTATAGCAGCTTTACAAGAGCTAGCATATAAATGTAATTTTGGATCATACGCCGATAACGCATGTAGAGATCAACTTATTTGTGGCATAAAAACTGAGAGCATACGTAAAAAGTTACTTGGTGTGTCAAATCTAACCTATGATAATGCAAAGTCAATATTCTTACAAGAAGAAGTTGTCATGAACCAAATGAAAAGCATAAGTAACAACGTGTCAAGTGTGAATAAAGTCAGGAAGCAAATGCATTCCAATATTCAAAATCATAAGGCAAGCCCGTTTCAAACCAATACGTCAAGTCAATTTCAAGGTAATACGAGTCCAAGAAACGGTGCAAATCAAAAATTCAAACAATTGTCTCATTTATATAGTCACAAAGGTACCAAGCATTCATACAATGCCAGTCAGCAGCAATTTAATCGTCAAAGTAACCAGTCGACTCCAGGTCAACAGTCATGCTATAGGTGTGGCCGTCACCATAATCCAGCTACGTGTCCAGCACAAGCATGGCAATGTTATGTATGTAATCGCTTTGGACATACATCCAGAATGTGTCGGAATAGAACATCTCAAGCCCCACGAGTGAACGAAGTCAATTCATCAAACAATGAGTGCGATGCCATTGTTAACCAACTAACGGAGTCATTGAACATCAACAACATAGAAGTCATATCCAGGTACAAATTTTATCATAAAACATGCATATGTGTATCTTGTGATATTCCGTGTAATGTAAATTGTCAGTTTTGCATAAGTATAAATCTATTGCAGGTCGATATCAACAATGTAATACACAAACCCCAAATTGTAAAGGTAAAGTTAGATAACATTATTTTGGATATGGAGATTGATACCGGAGCAGCAATTTCATTAATTTCATATAATTGTTATATAAATAATTTTAAAAATCATGTGTTGCGTCCCTCTAATATAAAATTAAATGCTGTATCAGGTCCAATAGCTGTTGCTGGTGAAATAAAAGTAAATGTTTGCTATGATAATACTATGCCTGCAAAGTTGTTATCTGTCATTGTAAGTTCAGGAAAAGAATCTTTTACCCCATTATTAGGGAGGAATTGGTTAGATATTTTAAATCCACAATGGAGAACAAGTATAATGACAAATAATAACTATGTAAAGTCGGTTACTTTGTCACAGTCAGTAAAAAGTGATACTGAGTCTAATGCGGTGAAACAATTTAAAGAAACATATCCAAATGTGTTTAGTAAGAATAATGATTCTCATATCATAGGCTTTGAAGCAAATTTGACCTTGAAAGAAAATAGTATTCCAGTTTTTTTAAAACCATACCAATTACCTTATAATATTGTCAACATTGTTGGTGATAATTTAGACAAGTTAGAAAAAGAAGGGAAAATTTATAAAGTTACTCATTCAGATTGGGCATCACCTCTTGTACCAGTTAAAAAAGTTAACGGTGATTATAGACTTTGTGTAGATTTTAAACGTTCCGTCAACCAAAACATAAAAGTAGATTGTTATCCGCTTCCAAAACCAGAAGATGTGTTTGCAACCATGTCAGGTGGAGAAGTATTTGTAGTTTTAGATTTGTCTGATGCGTACACACAATTATTAGTAGATAAAGAAAGTCAAAAATTATTAACGGTCAATACACATAAAGGATTATTTAGATATAAACGGTTAATTTATGGAGTAGCATCGGCTCCAGCTATTTTTCAAAAAGTCATGGATCAGATGTTGTCCGGTATACCTGATACTGTCTGTTATATTGATGATATCCTGATTAAGGGTAAGAATTACTCTGCTTGTTATTCTACAGCGGTTAAAGTGTTAGAAAGACTGAATAAACATATGGTAAGAATTAATCCAGATAAATGTAAGTGGTTTGCGTCATCTGTAGAATACTTAGGTCATGTTATATCAAAGGAAGGTAGGAAACCGAGCCCATCTTTAGTAGAAGCTATTGTCAATGCGAAAACTCCTCAAAATGTCAAAGAGTTAAGGTCATATTTAGGAATGTTAAATTTTTATCATAATTTTATCAGTAACTTGAGCACATTAGTCAAGCCATTACGTCAGTTAACTGAAAATAATGTCAAATGGAACTGGTCCGAGGAATGCCAATCTGCATTTATATCAAGTAAACAAAGATTAATAAGTAGTGAAGTTTTAGTTCATTATGATCCAGCGTTACCTTTAATAGTATATTCTGATGCCAGTCCAGTAGGACTTGGAGCAGTTTTGTGTCATGTCGTTAATCATAATGGTAAACAAGTAGAAAAACCTATAGCATATTCTTCTTGTTCTTTAACTAAAGTACAGTGTAATTACTCTCAACTTGATAGAGAAGCCCTAGGAGTGATTTATGCAGTCACAAAATTTCATAAGTATTTATGGGGAAGACGATTCACCCTTATCACGGATAATGCACCAATAAAGCATATTTTGCATCCTAACAAGGGTATACCTACGTTGGCAGCTCAACGGTTACAACATTGGGCATTAATCCTAGAAAGTTATGATTATAATATTGAACATAGGAAAAGTGAATTTCTACGACCAGCTGATGCCTTGTCTAGATTACCAATCAATAAAATTATAGTAGATGTGAATAGTTGTGAATTATCAGATGATTTACCAATTAGTGTATTTGATATTGCTAAGGAAACTTTAAATGATCCAGTGTTATGTAAAGTAAGTCAATTAACCAAAGAGGGTTGGCCTCATTATTGTAGGGAACCAGCGCTGAGTCCTTATTTTAAAATAAGAAATTACATCTCAATTCATGATGATTGTCTTTTGTTTGGATCAAGATTGATTGTTCCTCAAAAATGTCAAAAAAAAATATTAAATCTTTTACATGAAGGTCATCCTGGTATTGTACGTTCTAAAATGTTAGCTAGATCTTTATTCTGGTGGCCTGCAATGTCCACAGATGTTGAAATTATGTGTCAGTCTTGTGAACCATGTGGAGTAGTTAATTTTAAACCTTGTAATGATAAAATACCATGGCCTAAAACTCAGGTACCTTTTGAAAGAGTACATATTGATTTTTTTGAATTTAATAAACAACATTTTTTAATTTATTGTGATACCTATTCTAAATGGTTAGATATAAGGATTATGTCAAAATCATGTAATGCACAAAGTGTGATTGAGGAGTTATGTGGAATCTTCTCATATGTAGGATTACCAGTTGAAATAGTCTCAGATAATGGTCCACCGTTTGATTCACATTCATTTATAAATTTTTGCACTAAATTTAACATTAAAGTTACTAAAAGTCCTCCTTACCATCCAGAAAGTAATGGATTTGCTGAAAGGAGTGTTCAGATAGCTAAAAAGGCATTAAGTAAACTCATATTAGAAAAAAAATATTGTGAGTCTATAAACTTAAAAATTAGTAAATTTCTTTTAAATTATAGGAACACTCAAACTACTACTACTGAAAAATGTCCTAATTCCCTGTTATTTTCATATCAGCATAGAACCTTACTGTCAATGTTAAATCCTAAATATAATCCTAAATCAGTCAATAAGTATCCTAGGTCGTCTATATTTCATGAAAATGATAATATTTTAATTCGCATGGGGAAGAATGGAGTTATAAATAAGGGTACAGTGTTAAAATGTCTAAGTCCAGTTATGTTTCTTGTGTCTGTAAATGGTGTAGTTAAGAAGGTTCACTTAAATCAAATGTGTCATGCACCATTGTCCACTGATGTGTCATCCTCACACCCTATACCTCCAGTTGTAAATTACCCTAATGAATGTCAACCAAGCTTCAGTCCTATACAACCAGGTCCAGTCCAATCCCATCCTATACAGTCAAGTCCAGTCCGGTCCCGTTCTATACAGTCCAGCCCTATACAGACATATCCTATTCAGTCCAGTCCTGTACAGTCTCACCCTACTGAATCCGGTCCTGTACAGTCTCACCCTATCGAGTCCGATCCTATACAGCCTAGTCCCATCCAACCAAGTCATCAGTCATCCCAAGGGTTAAGTAGACCGAAAAGAATCATCCGCCCTCCTAATCGATTAAATTTGTAAGGGGAGGATGTCATATATTTTATTTAATATAGAAACATTGATATTTTAGTCGACATTTTAATGGCAACACTTTGTAATAGTTTAAAAATAGAGATGGTTGTTTATTAGTCTCACTATTCTGTAGTCTATGTTTTAATGGACATCACAACTCTAGATATCTTCCTTTAGTTAGGTTTATTATCGATAAAATACGAATGAATATTTTACCGCCATCAAGTCGTACGATCTGTGATTGTGATTTTAAATTATACTAGTTTAAGTCTGCCAGTGTTGAATCAGTAATTAAACAAATGTGTTAATCAAGCGTGCGTTTGCAATTGAAAAAACCCACAATCAGAACATTATAGAAATCACACTCGATTGAAAGTGACGGCAAAACACACTCACGCGTGAGTGTGTTCACGGAAGTTACAGATATTCTATTTCACCAAGTCCGTTTAACTTTCGTTGTGTGTGTAATGTGTACCGATAAGCGTTGCGATCGTGACTGAGCTCTGCCGCGCTTACGCACACTAAAGCATTGTATATATGCACGCCTGACAACATTCATAACCCAACGGACTTCGTGAAATAGAATATCTGTATCCCGTAAGTGAGTTTTTAAGTGTAATAAAATTTGACTTTTGATATACACTATTCTACATGTGAATACCCCTCTTCACGTCATGGCGACTCCGCCTTGCCTACATCCTTACGTGGCCCTTCCGTTTTGGTCACAGGACAAGAACATCCTAAGCCGGTTGCCGTCAGTCGACCAGGAGCGCATCCTGGAAGAAATCAAGTACGACATCCTGTGCACGGACCTGGCCGTCTACTTCCAGGTCCGCGCGCAGCTCACGCCGCTACTGGCCGAGCATATGTTCAACTGGAACGACAATAGCCACAGGAGGATGCTTAAGGTTTCTGGAGAACTCCTTTATAAGCTTTTTTAAGGGTTTCGTACCTCAAAAGTAAAAAAAGTCGTTTTGTTGTCCCTCTATCCGTACCACAGAACAAAATTTTCTGTTCTGTGGTTCGTACCTATATCAAGACTCAAGCATCTGCTCATAAATGGCGCCATTAGAAGTCGAGGCCGTGGGCGAGGGCCTACTTCGCCCATGCTTAGCTACGCCACTGTGTTGTGGTAATTCTTTAAGGTTCTTCCATTACTTCCCCAGTCGGGCTGGTCCAGATTTGAGCGAAATATCCTACTGTGCTCTCTTTTAAAATAATAATATTATTATGTATTATTCGCTTTCAGGGAATATTAATGACGACAAGCGATCTGTCTGGCTCATGCAAGCCGTTCGGCGTGTCGAAGGCGATAGCGGAATCTGTGTATCAAGAGTTCTATGAACAGGTTTGTTACATTCACAATATTTTGTGAAATAAAAGGCGCACGTTAATCGATTTTTTCGATCGTTTCCTACCCTTCCTGAATGCTTTTATAATTTATTCAAAAGTAGCTGCGTGCACGCTTGCCGTGCAATGGATCCGCCATTGAATGCCAGGAATTATGTTTGGCAGGGGCCGAGGGCTCATCAGATATGACTTTGGGGGGGGAAGAGGTAAAAATGTTCACTCCATAAAACATTTTAAAAATTTTTTCACGTTCACGGCCCACGGGGCCCCTGACTGCCTTATGCGTATTACGGCCCTGTGCAGGGCGACCGCGAGCGCGCCATGGGCTACACGCCGCTGAGCATGATGGACCGGCGGCGCGGCCAGCAGCCGGCCGAGCAGATCCAGTTCCTGTCCGTCGTGCTACTGCCCTGCTTGCTACTGCTACAGAACCTCTTCCCCAACACTAGCCCGCTCACAGACAACTGCAGGTATACAGCCGTGGCGCCATGGTGTACACGCCGCTGGCATGATGGACCGGCGGCGCGGCCAGCAGCCGGCCGAGCAGATCCAGTTCCTGTCCGTCGTGCTACTGCCCTGCTTGCTACTGCTACAGAACCTCTTCCCCAACACCGCTCCGCTCACAGATAACTGCAGGTATACAGCCGTGGCGCCATGGTGTACACGCCGCTGGCATGATGGACCGGCGGCGCGGCCAGCAGCCGGCCGAGCAGATCCAGTTCCTGTCCGTCGTGCTACTGCCCTGCTTGCTACTGCTACAGAACCTCTTCCCCAACACTAGCCCGCTCACAGACAACTGCAGGTATACAGCCGTGGCGCCATGGTGTACACGCCACTGGCATGATGGACCGGCGGCGCGGCCAGCAGCCGGCCGAGCCGATCCAGTTCCTGTCCGACGTGCTACTGCCCTGCTTGCTACTTCTACAGAACCTCTTCCCCAACACTAGCCCGCTCACAGACAACTGCAGGTATACTACCTAGTGGCGTGGCGCCATGGTGTACACGCCGCTGGCATGATGGACCGGCGGCGCAGCCAGCAGCCGGCCGAGCAGATCCAGTTCCTGTCCGTCGTGCTACTGCCCTGCTTGCTACTGCTACAGATCCAGGGGGCTAGGGCGCTGAAGCTCAAAATCTTAAGTCCAGCCGGCTTAGCATGACCAACTATCTTTATTCTACCAAAGAATAGACAAAGTTTTTCCTATCCAATTTGTTATCTCTACAGCCCGAGCACGCGGTGACCTGTGCTTCGCGTACAAGACTTTTGTCTGCTGAGGAATAGAAACATTTCTCTTCATTATATGCATAAAACGATAGAAATCAAATCTAGTAGGTAGAATGATCGACTAACTTCAAACTCGTATGTTATAGGAAAACGCAAGAGTCGTGGCACGAGGAGATCGCGATCCGCGGCCAGAAGCTGTGGCGGCCGGAGGACGCCGTGCCCAACGGGAAGAACAGCCGCTTCCTCCACGACTCCAAGTCGGAGACCGAAGAATGAAATGAATTTGTTTTTATACTTACCTACGTAACTAAATAAATAATGGTTATTTTATGCTTTTATTATTTAATCTTTTTAAGGATCCGTATCCCAAAAGGAGAAACGGAACTGTTTGGGATCACTTTTAGTCCGTCTGTCATGCATGACCGTGAGTGGAACCATCTACTCATAGATGGCGCCACTAGAAGTGTGCAATAGCGCCATCTATGATCAAGATATGGTAATATCTACTGATGTTGTAATAGTGGCATAGATGGCGCTATTGCATATCTCTGAACCCTCGGAGCGCGAGTCGTACTCGCACTCTTTTATATTATGTATTATCTATGCTCGCACTTGTCCGATTTTTTTCAAACGATCATCAAGTTGAGCAATATACGTCCATGGCGTTCATGGGCACCGATTTAGAAACAAGCGCCGCAATGAATATTGTTGAACATAAAATTAAATAGGCTTACGAGTTACAAGTTTACGAATTAAAACACGCAATGACATGATAGCAAATTTATTTATCCTAATACGATAGACATAATACATTGTATTCCAATTTTATATGGTGTACAACGAAAATACATGTAAATTATACATCTGTGTAACTAAACAGTCGATTATTATCTAGTGATGGACACACTATAGCTAGTGATATAGAGATAACTTTTTTAATTTTTGTACACCAAAGGCTCAGTGTCATTCCTTATCTGATTTTTTTTTCGATTTCTATAAATAATATTGCCAAACTCCTATTCACCCTTGTAAATAAAGAAACACGTTTTTAAACTATAACTAATTTACAATCTATGTTATTCAGATTATTTATAACTTTCGCTCTTTCAATGCACTAACGGTGCATTACAATTTTATACAAAACTGCTCAGCCAGCCGTTAACACATCTTTACATCTACCCATAGAGTAACACACAATAAATACAATCAATTTCCTTAACGAAATTATAAAAATGAATTAGACATTAAAATAATGAGATTTTGCATTATACATGTCGATATACATGGCAAACCACAAACAGGGAACAATTACCGATGAGCTTGATCGATTCACGAATAATTTCAACAATTCCAATTATATTGCTTAATAATTTAACCAATAACTTACTTTTGTTCTAATACAATCTGTGAAACATTATGCACCTCGAGTCTTTCACTATTCCATTTAAAAAAAAATTAAAAAAGAGCATTATTTTTTTTATAAATATAATCTGTGGAATGCTGTGCTGTGTAATCTGTTCTCAAAAAGTTTGCATTCGTTTCATTTTATTTTTAACCGCTGAAGATTATTGCAGATTGTGTTTTGTAACAAAAACTAGAAGGCAGGGTCATTGATGTCCGATTGTCACAACTGCAATAACATTCGGGGAGGAACTTTAAAACTACTCACTTGCTGTAACTGGCCTATAAACCGACTTCGATACTTTATATTGTCTTTAGCTGTCCAATTTGTAATTACTATAGAACACATAGTTGCAACACAGATATTTACTCTCCCTTGTACCAGACAGGCCTATTGTTGTGTCCATAGCATATTATATTTCACCACAAAACCGCACATACATAATTTAAATTCTTTAAAAGAATCATATTTTGCACAGTTATTTGTAACAAAACTAATCTGAACATATACATTTAGATAGAAAGAATCTGTGTTACTTAACTCCTTGCAAATTGTGAAGACAAAATATTTGCAGTAGCGGGGTCACACACAAGGTCAATGTGTGCGTGAATTTGTAATTACCGCACACATATGTTTCAACACATAACTTCAACATCACAAGGATAGTACTGATAAATTAAACACGAGTTCAGAACCTCCTTTTGGTACAAATAGGCCAA
The DNA here is from genome assembly GCA_948465475.1 of Thalpophila matura. NCBI lineage: Eukaryota > Metazoa > Arthropoda > Insecta > Lepidoptera > Noctuidae > Thalpophila > Thalpophila matura. The sequence continues at coordinate 1,954,145 of OX419187.1, read as the reverse complement.
TATAGGGTCACACACAAGGAGGTTGGTTTTAAAGTCGCATCTGGTTCCGATATTGTCTATTATGTGTTCCGTATCTTGCCGGGGACGTAGCTCTTGTCTATGGTGGGCTCCTGGAGGAACATGTGAAGGCACCGCTCGTTTTGCGCTAACGGATGGCCAGCTATCTTGTTGATGAATACTTCTAGACCTGCGGACGATTAGATATTTCTCTATTAATTAATGAGGGAAAATAAATACAAACATAAGAGGCTCATAAGAGGCGTATTCAAAGAGATTTAAAATGTTGTTAAATATATAAGAGATTTTCAAAAACAACTGACACAGGCGGGGTTGAACCCGCGACCCCTGCCTCTCCGTGAGATATCAGTTGATGCGGGCGGGACACTCATTTGGTTGGACGGTTATAGCTCGTTCTAGGACATGCCGGTTTTCTCACGATCTTTTCCTTCACCGTTTTTAGAGCAGATGATGAAACAATCGCACAAAGTGTGCGCCTGCCGGGGTTCGAACTTACGACCTAGGACTTGTAAATCTGGGCTGCTACTACTAGGCCACCTACTCGTTTTCTTTGCTGCTCTGGGGCCCTAGCAAAGTAGCTCTTCTGAGGCCCTAGACAAGTTACTTTTCTGTTAGCGTTAACGTCAAACGCTACGGATAAAATGTATGGAAGTGACATTTGTGAGTCACGTGACTTTTCCGCAGGTAATATCATTGCCATACATTTTGTGCTTATCGTTTGGCGTGAACGATAACAGAAAAGCAACTTGTCTAGGGCCTCTGATAGCGTTCACGCCAAAGGACAAGCACAAATTGTATGGCAGTGACATTACCTGCGGAAAAATCATGTGACCTAATGTCAATGCCATACACAGCCCCGGATCTTGAACTATTTGGAGGCGGGGCAAAAACTGAAATATGCCGCCCCCGCCCGACAATATTTTTCTTATCCTCATCATAATTTCAGCCATTACACGCGCACTGATGCTGATGGACATAGGCCTCCCCCAAAAAACGCCACAATGACCGGTCCAGCGCTGCTCTTTGCGATTGCTACGCTTGGTAGACGAATACACTACTCAGTGTACTCGTCTACTAAGCTTGAATTTGCCGCCCGGGGTACGGGCCCTGGCTAGCCCCTAGATCCGGGGCTGGCCATACATTTTGTCAACGCTATCAGAAAAGCAACTTGGCTAGGGGGTTGCTCTGATTAATAAATACGTTAAAATAGTTCCGCGAATACTTTAAATAGGAGGAAATCATAATGTCCGCCCAGTTTTATGATTACGCGATACCAGATAGTTGGATTATTTGTGTTTTACCAATTTTATTATGACGTGATTGCCGTATCACTGATTACACATGTATTGCGAAAGGGTAATAAACTTTGTTCGATACAATATTATGAATATGAAACGGAAGAACCACGTAGCCATTTAATTATAATAACAATGGCATATTCGCTGTTAATACAGTGAATATCATAATTATTACCTATTTATTTATTATAAAGGTACATATTAAGGTCTATAAAATAATATAATGTCCAACAAAACTATATATATAGTTTATATATTATTGTGTTGTATTGTAACATTGACTTCTTATAGTTTTGAACAAAGTTAATAACGTGTCTTTGCAATATACAGCACTATAATTTAATTATAATTATATCTTTTGCCCGCGACTCTGTCGGTGTGGAAATCCCGTGAGAATTTCGAAAAATTCCTTATACCTCGTCTACTTCATACACCTCTGTGCAAAATTACAGCTTTCTAGGTTCAAGGTTTGGGGCGTTGATAAGTCAGTCAGTGAGGGCATCAGGACTTTTATTTTTATATGTATTGATGTGATAATAAGATATATTAGAAAAAATATAACAAACAAAAATATAATAGCTAACTTTTTCCTCAAAGTAAATAACTGCTATTTACTTTGAGGAAAAAGTCCATACAGGAAAATTCGTTGCCTGTTTTGTTATCTAATCTAAAACGGGTAAACCTAATTGAATGACTGGTGCTTAAGGTGCGAGGAATTTGAAAAATAGGTATTTGAAGAACCTATTGCCGTCGCGCTGCGCCCGAACTACCCCCGTAGTGTGTGATAGGGACAGCTGCAGCTCAGACCGATTATATCACAAAAAAATTGACGAGATTGACGTTTCGTATTCCCCCTTTTTCTCCTCGAAAACTGAGCCGATGCATTTTTTTTTATTTATTTAAAAAAAGAATATGCTTAGGTTCCTATCATTTTCTTTTATGTTAAAAGCTTTTCTAAATTGTCTGGTAGTCCTCTAATCACGGCGGTAAAAATAGGTGTTTTTTTGTAATTTTTGGAGGGTCATATTTTCTTTACTAATTAGTTGCTGAAAAAAAGAAAATGACAGGGACATGTATACAGCAGACCTTGATTTTATGAAACAAAAAAAAAATACTCTAGAGCCATTATTCAGGAAGAAAAAAGGGGAATACGTTTGTATGGAGAATCTCACGCCCTGTTCCCTCTTAATGCGTCTAGCTGCGGTCTCACGACCGGCCTAGGCCCCGCAATCGCTAATGACTAGATATCAGTGTTGCAGCTCGATAGTCGAGTATCGATAGTATAGTCCAGTCAGTGTTTTTCAACCTTCTTGAATACGCGATCCCTTGGCAAGTGAAAAAAATCTGGCGACCCGTCAGGACCGTAATAATCAATGTCAGTGATCTGAAACAGGCACAGCCTTATCAGTAAAATTGACGTTTGTTTTATTTTAGTATAAGGCATGTTTACTTGGGTTGCAACCGCGACCTCCCGAGCAACTCTTTGCGACCCCTCTGGGGGTCACGACCCAGAGGTTGAAAAACACTGGTATAGTCTTTATATCGATGGCTGACTAATAGCAATAATATCGATTGCACTATCGATAGTTTTTATTTTATCGATAGCTCGGATCGTGCATCGTGACAATACTATTCATAGGGGTAATACCTACTATCGATATACTATCGATAGTATCGATACTATCGTGTCTTTATCGTCTCTCTAGTCTTTCTTTGGGATTATTTAGAGGGTTTTGAAATTACACCCCTCCTTGACTTGTGTGGTTATCCGATTAATATTAAAGTAAAGATTTATTCTGCGTGCTGTAAATAAATATTTAACGAACAAATATCTACTTTCTATCTGAAATTCAAGTTCATTTTCGTGATAATTTAAAGATAGCCAATTTCATTTTTTTATCGCGCGTAATTCAATAAATCCCTCATAACTAGAGATAACATAATGTTGTCTTTTAGATACTAATATTATAAAGAGGAAATATTTTTTTGTTTGTTTGTACCGAATAGGCTCCGAAACCACTGGACCGATTTTAAAAATTCTTTCATTCATTACTAAGATGTGCCTGAGAATACTAGTCATATTCGTTCAACCCTCCGCAAATTAGATTTATTACGCATCTTAGTTCATAAAGTACCTACTTGAAATGTAGTTTTACCGCACGCAAACTCGTCAGAAACAATTAAAGTTTCGAATGTCTGTACAAAACACAAATCTAGTAAAAACATGCAAGGTATCAAAACGAAGCGGCGCGTACGCGGTCCGTACCTTACCTAGTAACAATCTATACTAATACTAGCTTCCGCCCGCGGCTTCGCCCGCGTTTGTGGGATAAAAAGTAGCCTATGTGTAATTCTGATGTATAAGCTATATTACTGTAAAGTTTCATCAAAATCCGTTCAGTAGTTTTTGCGTGAAAGAGTAACAAACATCCATACATCTATACATCCTCACAAACTTTCACGTTTATAGTAGGAAGTGACTCCGCGACCGCCGCCGTGACCTGAATTTGCAGCCGGCGCTGACATTCGAAAAAAGCGGGAAATGGGGTTGGCAATTTGGCATAATTAAAAAAACATTTGATGTTTCATTTGACTAACATACCTAACTAGGGTCCAAAAGCGAGCGAAGCGAGCTCGGGAACTTTGACACCCCGACACGGACAATTTAGGTTCGAAGGGGTTGACGGGGTTACATTGACACTGTAATTTAAAAGTCAGTCTAAGGTAGATAATTCAACTTAAAACACGGCAACATTAATCTGCTGCTACGGTAGTTTGCAATTATTTTCGTCTGGTATCACTGCTACTCCAAGGCTACTCCGGTTCCCAACGGCGTTATTTTTGGGAGCCGCCGCCGGCTGCGGAGGCGCTCCCTTATAATATTAGTAGGATAGGAAAGGAGACCCACTAAATGCTAGGAGTACAATATAAATTGTATTTTATTACAGTAATGTTTTTATTGATAAGGTCCATTCTTTAGTCATACTAATGCGTCAGCTTTTATTTTATAAATGAAAATTCTTGAATAGTAACACGGGGAAGTAAGGGCTCTTTCACACGGTACCAGACAATTTTTTTATTTTATTGTGAATCTGTAAACTATTTGAAAAAAGATAATTAACACCAAAAAAATGTATGAAACATCTACAAAATTGGCAAAGTTATAAGCGTTTTAAAATGATTTGCTAGACACGGACGGCATGCATGATAAGTGACGTAACACCACCTATGTCCGCTTCGCGCGACAAAGACGGAGCGATACTCCCTCCAAAAACTTTAAAAGCGTCTATGTTTTCCATTTTGCGATAAATTATTTAGGTATTTTTACTTTTTTGTTGTTCCTTCTTTGGAATAAAATAATTTATTTGTACTTACTAAACAGTCCACTACCGTATTGTTTTTTTCCATACAGTTGACACATCGAGAGAGCCGAAAAAACATATCCCCTTGTTTCTATGATTTGAGGTCGAAATCTAAGGGAACCAAAATTTCGCCTAACGATGTTCAAGTCGTCGCTTCCTACTACACACATGTAGAAATGGGTCCACAAACTACTTCCTCCTTATACTCAATGTGTCAGTAATACTATGTACTTTAAATGGAACACTTTTGTTATGTGTATCAACTATTTTTATATTGGCACCCTTTCAAACTATTTACACAAGTGAAAGAAAAAATGTCGCACGTTGTTTTATTATTTAAATATTTTAACTACAGAATAAGCGATATAACTTGACTGATCTGAATTTTGTGGGAATGGCGTCGCAGTATATCTTGTTCAGTGTATTTTGAACCTTATTTAAATGACTGTGCATGCGTGAAACTCTGAAGAACCTGATAGGTATCAGACCAGTGATAGTGAAGTTATTTTGCGTGTATTGTAAATGCAGTATTTGTGGTCCCAGACAATCTTATTGAGACCAAATATCAAATAGTTAACACTAGCTGTGACCCGCGGTTCCACCCCCGTTGCTCGGCTCCTAATGGTCGTAGCGTGATGTTAAATAGCCTATACTATTTCTCATGGATCTGGCTATTATATGCAAAAAAATCCGACTCCGACTGGTAGTCCCAGAGATTAGCGCATACAAACACACAAACCTTTTCGTAGCCACCCTACACTAAGGAAGTAATTTAAAATGATAAATTTATTGTAGTCCAACTGAACGGAGTCGCGGGCGAAAGCCTAGTTCCATATAAATAAATTGTTTTAGCAAAAATTGGTACATTCCTATCAGTATCAAAGTCACCAAGCTTACTCTCAACAACATCAAGTTTGAATAGCATCTAATTTGATCGAAATTAGTGTGAATTTAACACCAACAAGAATCAAATTCAATTCAAATCAAAACTTTAAGATTGGATTAAAAAGATTTACCACAATCTTGAGCATGATTGAGCAGATAAAGATCTGTATTAAAATGTTCAATAATGCATGATGCATTACATTAACATAACTTGTCTATGTGTGTCATAGCAATTATTTGTGCTAAGTATGTACAATATTATTAGATATTGGTAGAAAAGTATGGGATAAAATGATCTCATATCTGTATTCATTTGAATATTGACATAAACAAGGTTACATAATTATTAACTCATTCTGTCCAATTTCACCTTAGGAAAAGAACAATTTTTTCGATTTTATGTGAAACAAGCTTTTTCCCGTGACTTTACTCAGGCTGGATCTTATCTTATCCTCTTGGGGGTGCTCCTATAAATCATACAAGGAATACATCCTCCAAATTTCACGTTTCTAAGACCAGCAGTTTAGGCTGTGTGTTGAATGTTAATCCATCAGCCAGTCAGTTAGTCAGTCAGGACAAGGCATTTATTTTATATATTGAGATAAACATACCTTTTCTACGGTCTTCAATAAATTCTTCTTCGAATATACCGTCGTCTCCACGGAATGGTAGCTGTCTTTTGAGGGCTTTGCCCGGTAGAGGTGGGACTACAATCTAAAATAAAATAATGAAGTATTAATACCTACTTTGTTTCATATAATGAAATAAATGTACATGCTACAAGAATTCAGCTAATATGGTAATACAAAAAATAATAGGTTTAGACATCAAAATATTCATTCATAGAACTTAATTAAGTTTTCAATGTACGATCAAAGGTCATGTTTAAAATTAGAGCCAATTTTGGTATATTTATAAAATTTTAAAACCAAAGTTGACAGTAGGTAGCAGTGAGTCATGCTTCTTCTATCATAAAATTTTATTTATTGGAATCTAAGTGATTATGTCAATGGGGTACAGCAGTGTCATACATATCTTATTGGAATGTGTTGTTTCATTATGCAATTTATAATACCTACAACTACAATCAAACAGAGTTTGATAAAATGTGGTTATTGAAACATTGATGTTTGTTTGATTATTTTGTGGCACGTTATCAGTCCATGAACTCTTTTCCCTTTTGCATAAGTTAATAATACAAATTGCATGATAAAAGTTACATAGGTATTTTAAAATTAATTTTTTATCTCCTATTGTAGTGGCAACCACTTTCAGAATGCAACCTTATGAATGTCGCCAGTTCAGTGCCCTTTATTATTATAAATAAGTCTACATTGATCCACATTCTTACTAATAATGTAAACAAAACTTGTACAAAAAAAAAACAAAATATCGCAAAAAAATATACACATACATCATCAAAGACTAAATCTCTTATCAAATTAGTACGGAGACTGGTCATTTATGATTCACACATATCAATAAACATTTTCGTTCACTGATAACAGGCGAAAAACACGCACTTATCTTCAATCACCAAATAACATTGGACTTACCTTACTGTCTCTTTCCAATTCGTTTCTAAGCCATTCGAAATCGCTGTACCGCCGTCTGACGCTTGATTCTTTAACTTTAAACACTGGCAGGTTGGTCTGTAAGCAAAAAACTTGGTTTGCTAGAATTATCTCATCGTATCGGCGTGCCCTCGCGTCCGTCCGTGAAACGCCCACAAATTCTCATTGACGCATCGATAGCGGCGGTTAATCTAATTATATGACAATAATAGAGTCAGCAGCTTACCCTCATGCGAACTTCGTAATCCGTGTAACGTTTCTTCCCTACTCCCATAGTCGTGACTGGGTTCACGACGTCGATTTCTAGGAAGTTTGCCGGTGCCGCGTAGGCATCATCCAGGGTTTGCTTCTTCACATTCAGTCGCCTCGTCGCGTCGGCTGTCGTGTCTTCAGCCATCATAACTCTTTATTTATTGTAACAATCACAAAAACTATGAATAGGACGGTCCACTAATCAAAAAGGAAATGAAAAATGACAAGAGTGAAACATCGTTTGACATTTCAACAAATATGGCGGCGTTTGCGAATTCAAAAAACTACCAATGTCAGACGTCAGTAGAAGTAAATTCTTCTTTTTTTATCGGAACAAAATAGGTACATACACAAAAAAATAGATTAGCTTATTTTTCATAAAAATATTGACTTTATCCAAAGACTAAGGTATTTGTCTGCTTCCAAAGTCATAAAACTGAATATGTACTGTGTCTGGTAGAGAATATTTAACTAATTTTGGGAGTGGCAACACAGACTAGTATTTTAATTTGACAAATTCATAGGCAGTGGAAATGACTATTCTGCCTTGATTCTGCGGTCTGCCACATCCATGACCTCATTGGTTAAAAACCCAATGATTCATACCGTGAAGGTAAACAACAGAGTTTTTGTGCCATGTTTTTCATCACATAGGCATGGGTCACTCAACTTGTTTTATATTTCTACTTCTATAGTAAAAGTGAAAAGAACAGACAGTTTTATGTTCATTCATAATTTATTTATCTTATTTACATTAGATCATAGAAACTGGCTCATAGGATCTTCTTCTCGCCTCTTCTTCATTTTGTAAGCCTCCAGTTCATCTTCTGTGGGTGCCTTTACTTCGAACATACTGTTGTAAGGACGTTTTCTCTCGTCCACAGAAAGCAGATAGTCAGCGCGCTTTTGTTGCCTTTCTTCTAGTTCCAGAGCCTGAAACAGAACATTTTGTCATTATTACTTACTTTGTATTTCCCATTTCCCAAAATAAGTGGCGTTCTCCCGTTTTGGAGGTCAAAATACATTTTGAGTAGCTGAGCCAATATAGTAAGATTTTATTCTTTGTAATGGTTTACCTCCAGTTTCTGAAAGCCTGTTCAATTTAATCTGTTGTCAAATCACATGTTAAGTACTAATAACAACAGCTGACATGAGATTTGACGGCAGTTTTACTAATCAGTGGGCCTAGCACGAATAATGTTGACGTATAGTATCGTAAACGTAAGCGAATTTCGAATACAAGTCATAGAACATTTTGATAAAGTTTTATGCAATTTGCTCATTTTAATAAATACAGAGATTTAAATAAACTATTTCATTGATATAAATATTGTGTAGCAAACGTATATGTATTTTCAATTCAAAATATGCTTACGTTTACGATACGCAACTTCAAAATCGTTCGTGCCCTCTGGAGACTGAAAGTTACGAGTTCTAAATTAAAAGGACGTCGGCAGTTTTAGGCTTGATATGGTACAGTAATAAAAGCTTAACCAAAAATAAAAATATATTTTAATTGTTCTTTGCCTAATTTATCTTAGAGATTAAGAATTGGAATCAAAAATCGAAATAAATAAGAAATAAAATGATTATGCCATTGACATTTTGAAAAAACCACTAAAACAAAAACGGGTGCATGCTGGCTGGCGCGTGCTTCCAGAGAATATCATGGTGACAGCAACTAAAACCTTTGAATTGAGAACTCATTAGTCGGGCTGTACTTCACTGGATCATTCACACCATACTTAACCTCACTGTCAGAAATACGAATATTTCTCTTTAACCCAATTACGTACAAAAACAAATAAAAAATGAATTTAAATACTCTTGAAATACTCGATCACACCAAACTAATTTCATATCTGTACCCACTTACACAATCTGAGGCCCAGCGTTCTATGGGCGTCTGCCAGTGCCCTTTCAATAAAACCTCGACTTTATTATACCTTTTTCAACTTGTCCTCTTCAAGTTTCCCTTTCTTGAGTTGCCTCTTCTTCTTCTTAGCTTTCTTCTTGTTCTTCTTTTTCTTGCTAGTCTTCTCTGTTTTAGATCTAATCTCTTTCTCCGAGTCTGAAGAACTGCTGTCTGAACTTGAATCAGATGACGAGGCTTTATCTGATTTTTCTTTATCTGTGGGAAATAATATTGGTTTCATTATCTCGTCAGGGAAGCAGTTACTTGTATACTATCACAACTGGTGTAAAAAATGAAAAAAATATACCTTTTTCTTTCTTTTCTGTGTTCTCCTGTGATGCGGCTGCTTTTTCTTCAGGTACTTCCAATACCACGGACTTGCCGGCCTCGCCGACGCAGTATGACATCTAAAAAATAATCAATTTAATATTACGCAAAAAAAATAATTATACAGGGTGGCAGGTTAGACAGTGGAAATATTTTAAGGGGTCATTGTACTCATCATTATGAACAACATTTACTATGGGACCAACCCTGAAATCGCGAAAAAAAAATCAGCTGTTCCATACATTTTGTTGAGTTATGTGATCATAAATATATGGAACAGCTGATTTTTTTTTCGCGATTTCAGGGTTGGTCCCATAGTAAAAGTTGTTCATAATGATGAGTACAATGACCCCTTAAAATATTTCCACTGTCTAACCTGCCACCCTGTATAATAAATAATAATTGACACAAACCAGTAGTAGTTACAAAAAGTCATTGTTTTAGTAAAATATTACATTAAATTGAATACCTTTATAAAGGAGTGGCAACACTTGTATCCCCACTGTCCGTCATGCCAGTACGATCCCCAGACGGATGTGTGGTTGTTTATCAGGACATCTTCTTCGTATTTACTCCTAAAATTGTCATAAATTTAATTAAAAGGAATTCAAAATTCTGCCTCAAATGGGATAGGGCTGGACATAAAAATCTTAAAGATTTCGCAAAAGATTTTGAACTATCGTCGTTTTGTTTTTTTCTCTGCTTAGTTCTTATAAAATACACAAAGGATTTTGATGCGGTTTTCACCACCATTTAGAGATTTTATTCCGGAAAGTTTATGTGTATAATATTTAATATTTAACTTGGATGCAGTACAGAAATCTCAAAGATTTGACATGTCACCACATCATATAATTAATACAAGTCAGGAAAAATCTGTAATATACGCGATTTAATCCGTTTCAACTTGTTTTATTATAATGTGTAGTAATCGCGAATACCAGTGTGTAGCAGGGCGGGTTGCCAGTTCATTATAAATCAAACTTGATAATTACTTGGCAAGCTGTTTCTCTGGGCCTTGCACCAGTGTGCCATCTCTGTTGTATCGCGTGAACACTTCAGTTTGTGCCAGCAACAGTTCTTTAGGGGGCGCGGCCAAATGTTCCTCGCCACCATACTTCTCTAGTATTGATTGTTTCACCTAGAAAGTCAAAGTGAAAGCATTAATTTATTTTATTTTCAGGTGCACGTCGGGCTCGGCGTGTACCATGCGGGGCGTGTACCATGCGGGGTGTGTACCTGTTTTTTTTTTTTTTTTTTTTTTTTTTATTAAATTATAGGCTCGCGTTTGACCGCCATCTCGCCTGTTGTTAAGTGATGATGCGGTCTACGATGGAGCACGCTTGCCTAGAAGAAACCGATTCACTCTCGACTTGAAGATACCCAGATTGTAACTGTCGGGGAACACCCACTCGGGCAGCGAATTCCATTGTTTTGCGGTTTTCACAATGAAAGTGGAATCAAAGCGCTTCGTTCGGGTTTTTGGTACATCAACCATGAACCGATGGCGCTTTTTCGTGCTTCTGGCTGTCCGATAGAAAAAAGGGCAGGAGGGAATTAGATCATGCAGATCTGTAGCACACTCTCCGAAATGTATCCGATAAAAAACCGATAGACTAGCAACCTTGCGCCTATGCTCAAGACTTTGGAGCTTAGTCTCTACAAGGGAGTCGTTGCTAATGAGCTTCTTGGCACGCTTTTCAATGGACTCCAACGCCTCAAGTTGGTACTTGGCTGAGCCATCCCAAAGGTGCGAGCAGTATTCCATGCACGAACGAACCTGTGCTTGGTACAGTCGAAGCAATTGTTCCGACGTGAAGTACCGCCGCACCTTCGAGAGTATACTCAGCTTTTTAGCTGCCAATTGAGCTTTGGACTCAATATAGGAACCAAAGTTGAGGGTAGACGTCAGAGTAACGCCCAAGAGCTCAAGATGGTCAGTTATCGGTATAGACACATCTCGAAAAGTAGGAGCCAGCTGGAATGGCCTCCTTTTGGCAGAGAACAGACACGCCTGGGTCTTAGCTGCATTGAACTTGACCAGGTTGGCATCGCCCCAATTGGAGACTGCCTTAAGGGCCAAATTCATGCGCTCGACCATGGCCTCTCTCAGAGACTGGATTTGTGGTCCAGTGGTCCGTGCATTGGCTATGTAACTCTCTACAACAGTGCTGTCGTCAGCATACCCAAACGTTCCGGGTTTTAGCAGATCGTTGATATGCAGCAGAAAAAGTGTCGCAGAGAGCACTGACCCCTGAGGGACACCGGCATTAATTGCCTTTCGATCGGACGAGCAGCCATCAATGACCACTCGAATCGAACGATCCCTCAGGAAGTCCGATATCCACGCAACGAAACCGGTGGGCAAGCCATACGCGGAAAGCTTACGGATAAGGCCGTCGTGCCAAACCCTGTCGAAAGCCTTCGAGACGTCCAGGGAAACGGCTAGCGCCTCCCCATGTTTCTCGATGGCCTCACTCCAGATGTAAGTGGCGTACGCTAGAAGGTCCCCAGTAGACCGGTTTCGGCGAAATCCGTATTGCCGGTCACTGAGGAGGTCATTAGCTTCAAGGTACGTCAGGAGCCTGCTATTGAGGACACGCTCCATACTCTTGCAGAGTATAGACGTAACCGAGATGGGCCTATAATTGGTAGGGTCGGCACGACTACCTTTTTTGGGCACGGGTTGCACGTTAGCAAGCTTCCACGATTTCGGCACTTGTCCAGTTTCAAGAGAGAGACGAAAGAGGCGTGTCAGCACAGGAGACAACTCAGGCGCACATGTCCTCAGAACTATGGCTGGAATACCATCTGGACCACTGGCCTTGTTCACGTTAAGGTTGCGCAGCGTTTTGCGGACCTCCTTTTGGCGAATGCGAATTTCCGACATAAATGTCGTGCTGCCAGGTGGAGTTGGAGGTATCGCGTTGCCAGCATCTGGACGTGAAGACTCCGCAAACAGAGAAGCAAACAGGTTTGCTTTCTCTTCTGCGGTGTGAGCCAGCGTCCCATCAGGTTTCAGCAGTGGAGGTAGTGAGGGGCGGCAGAAGTTCGCTTCGACTGATTTAGCTAGGGACCAAAACGCTTTACTACCTGCTGGGTACGAAGTCAATTTGTTCCCTATTCGACTAATGTGGTCGAAGCGAGCCTTCTGAAGAACCTTTTTGCAGGACTTGGCAGCCTTGTTAAACGCCTTCTTCCTCTGACGTATGTCCTTCGCCTTACGGTGTCGAGCATCAACCCAGGCCAGGTATGCCTCATGTTTACGGGCTTCAGCGCGACCACATTGAGGCCCAAACCACGAGCGAGCTTTGCCGGACAGCGGTACATCGGAATAAGGAATGTAGTATTCCATGGCCCGATGCAACACATCCGTCACAGCATCCGCGCAGGTCGAAAGATCATCAGACGAAAAACACATCAACTGCCAAGGATAAGATGCAAAGAAAGACCGCATCTCATCCCAATCTGCTGACCTGTATCGCCACACCCGGCGAGTGCCTCTGGGGCTGAGATCGGGCGGGGAGTAAACAGATACAGATTTCACCAGACAGTGATCGGAGTTACCCAAAGGTGACGAAACCGATACCGAGTAGCGGTCTGGATCTGTTGTCAGCAGAAGGTCCAAGCAATAGGCCGTGTGCGTTTCAACATCAGGTACCCTTGTAGCCCCCTGAACCAGCTGGGTGAGGTTTAACGCAAGAGCAAGCTCTCGCATCTTTCTTCCAGCATAGTCTGTGTCCCGGTATGGGAATAGCCACTCCTGGTGGTGGCCGTTGAAATCCCCCAGTAACACCAATTGGGCTGTAGGGTACATCAGTTGAACCGCATCCGCTGCCTCACTCAGGTACTCTGTAAGCCTGGCCGTCTCCTCATCTCCGCTGTGCGACCGGTAGACACAGGCATAAAGAATTTTCTCTATACCTGTATCCACCAATACCCAAAGCACCGAGAATCTGGGGTCTTCAAGCTGACGGAGACGCCGATACGAGATGTCGTCACGGGCGTATAAGCACACACCAGCTCGAGGCTTGAAGTTGTGCTCCAGGGTATACCCAGGGTATGACAGATACGCCACGTCAGATGGACCCCCGATCTGCGTCTCCGTAAGAAATAGGAGTGCAGGTTTATCAGTCTCTAGGTGGTAGTGGACTGGCACGAGATTGGAGTGCAATCCTCGGATGTTAATAATAATAAATAAAATAATAACCTGTGTCTTGAAGTGGTCCTTCTTGTGGTGGTACTGCCGCTGCAGCAGCTGCAGCTTGGTGGGCTCGGCCAGCAGGTGCACGTCGGGCTCGGTGTGTACCATGCGGGGCGTGTACCATGCGGGGTGTGTACCTGTGTCTTGAAGTGGTCCTTCTTGTGGTGGTACTGCCGCTGCAGCAGCTGCAGCTTGGTGGGCTCGGCCAGCAGGTGCACGTCGGGCTCGGTGTGTACCATGCGGGGCGTGTACCATGCGGGGTGTGTACCATGCGGGGTGTGTACCATGCGGGGTGTGTACCTGTGTCTTGAAGTGGTCCTTCTTGTGGTGGTACTGCCGCTGCAGCAGCTGCAGCTTGGTGGGCTCGGCCAGCAGGTGCACGTCGGGCTCGGTGTGTACCTTGCGGGGCGTGTACCATGCGGGGTGTGTACCATGCGGGGTGTGTACCATGCGGGGTGTGTACCTGTGTCTTGAAGTGGTCCTTCTTGTGGTGGTACTGCCGCTGCAGCAGCTGCAGCTTGGTGGGCTCGGCCAGCAGGTGCACGTCGGGCTCGGTGTGTACCTTGCGGGGCGTGTACCTTGCGGGGCGTGTACCATGCGGGGTGTGTACCATGCGGGGTGTGTACCATGCGGGGTGTGTACCTGTGTCTTGAAGTGGTCCTTCTTGTGGTGGTACTGCCGCTGCAGCAGCTGCAGCTTGGTGGGCTCGGCCAGCAGGTGCACGTCGGGCTCGGTGTGTACCATGCGGGGCGTGTACCATGCGGGGTGTGTACCATGCGGGGTGTGTACCATGCGGGGTGTGTACCTGTGTCTTGAAGTGGTCCTTCTTGTGGTGGTACTGCCGCTGCAGCAGCTGCAGCTTGGTGGGCTCGGCCAGCAGGTGCACGTCGGGCTCGGTGTGTACCATGCGGGGCGTGTACCATGCGGGGTGTGTACCATGCGGGGTGTGTACCATGCGGGGTGTGTACCATGCGGGGTGTGTACCTGTGTCTTGAAGTGGTCCTTCTTGTGGTGGTACTGCCGCTGCAGCAGCTGCAGCTTGGTGGGCTCGGCCAGCAGGTGCACGTCGGGCTCGGTGTGTACCATGCGGGGCGTGTACCATGCGGGGTGTGTACCTGTGTCTTGAAGTGGTCCTTCTTGTGGTGGTACTGCCGCTGCAGCAGCTGCAGCTTGGTGGGCTCGGCCAGCAGGTGCACGTCGGGCTCGGTGTGTACCATGCGGGGCGTGTACCATGCGGGGTGTGTACCATGCGGGGTGTGTACCATGCGGGGTGTGTACCATGCGGGGTGTGTACCATGCGGGGTGTGTACCTGTGTCTTGAAGTGGTCCTTCTTGTGGTGGTACTGCCGCTGCAGCAGCTGCAGCTTGGTGGGCTCAGCCAGCAGGTGCACGTCGGGCTCGGTGTGTACCATGCGGGGCGTGTACCATGCGGGGTGTGTACCTGTGTCTTGAAGTGGTCCTTCTTGTGGTGGTACTGCCGCTGCAGCAGCTGCAGCTTGGTGGGCTCGGCCAGCAGGTGCACGTCGGGCTCGGTGTGTACCATGCGGGGCGTGTACCATGCGGGGTGTGTACCTGTGTCTTGAAGTGGTCCTTCTTGTGGTGGTACTGCCGCTGCAGCAGCTGCAGCTTGGTGGGCTCGGCCAGCAGGTGCACGTCGGGCTCGGTGTGTACCATGCGGGGCGTGTACCATGCGGGGTGTGTACCTGTGTCTTGAAGTGGTCCTTCTTGTGGTGGTACTGCCGCTGCAGCAGCTGCAGCTTGGTGGGCTCGGCCAGCAGGTGCACGTCGGGCTCGGTGTGTACCATGCGGGGCGTGTACCATGCGGGGTGTGTACCTGTGTCTTGAAGTGGTCCTTCTTGTGGTGGTACTGCCGCTGCAGCAGCTGCAGCTTGGTGGGCTCGGCCAGCAGGTGCACGTCGGGCTCGGTGTGTACCATGCGGGGCGTGTACCATGCGGGGTGTGTACCTGTGTCTTGAAGTGGTCCTTCTTGTGGTGGTACTGCCGCTGCAGCAGCTGCAGCTTGGTGGGCTCGGCCAGCAGGTGCACGTCGGGCTCGGTGTGTACCATGCGGGGCGTGTACCATGCGGGGTGTGTACCTGTGTCTTGAAGTGGTCCTTCTTGTGGTGGTACTGCCGCTGCAGCAGCTGCAGCTTGGTGGGCTCGGCCAGCAGGTGCACGTCGGGCTCGGTGTGTACCATGCGGGGCGTGTACCATGCGGGGTGTGTACCTGTGTCTTGAAGTGGTCCTTCTTGTGGTGGTACTGCCGCTGCAGCAGCTGCAGCTTGGTGGGCTCGGCCAGCAGGTGCACGTCGGGCTCGGTGTGTACCATGCGGGGCGTGTACCATGCGGGGTGTGTACCTGTGTCTTGAAGTGGTCCTTCTTGTGGTGGTACTGCCGCTGCAGCAGCTGCAGCTTGGTGGGCTCGGCCAGCAGGTGCACGTCGGGCTCGGTGTGTACCATGCGGGGCGTGTACCATGCGGGGTGTGTACCTGTGTCTTGAAGTGGTCCTTCTTGTGGTGGTACTGCCGCTGCAGCAGCTGCAGCTTGGTGGGCTCGGCCAGCAGGTGCACGTCGGGCTCGGTGTGTACCATGCGGGGCGTGTACCATGCGGGGTGTGTACCTGTGTCTTGAAGTGGTCCTTCTTGTGGTGGTACTGCCGCTGCAGCAGCTGCAGCTTGGTGGGCTCGGCCAGCAGGTGCACGTCGGGCTCGGTGTGTACCATGCGGGGCGTGTACCATGCGGGGTGTGTACCTGTGTCTTGAAGTGGTCCTTCTTGTGGTGGTACTGCCGCTGCAGCAGCTGCAGCTTGGTGGGCTCGGCCAGCAGGTGCACGTCGGGCTCGGTGTGTACCATGCGGGGCGTGTACCATGCGGGGTGTGTACCTGTGTCTTGAAGTGGTCCTTCTTGTGGTGGTACTGCCGCTGCAGCAGCTGCAGCTTGGTGGGCTCGGCCAGCAGGTGCACGTCGGGCTCGGTGTGTACCATGCGGGGCGTGTACCATGCGGGGTGTGTACCTGTGTCTTGAAGTGGTCCTTCTTGTGGTGGTACTGCCGCTGCAGCAGCTGCAGCTTGGTGGGCTCGGCCAGCAGGTGCACGTCGGGCTCGGTGTGTACCATGCGGGGCGTGTACCATGCGGGGTGTGTACCTGTGTCTTGAAGTGGTCCTTCTTGTGGTGGTACTGCCGCTGCAGCAGCTGCAGCTTGGTGGGCTCGGCCAGCAGGTGCACGTCGGGCTCGGTGTGTACCATGCGGGGCGTGTACCATGCGGGGTGTGTACCTGTGTCTTGAAGTGGTCCTTCTTGTGGTGGTACTGCCGCTGCAGCAGCTGCAGCTTGGTGGGCTCGGCCAGCAGGTGCACGTCGGGCTCGGTGTGTACCATGCGGGGCGTGTACCATGCGGGGTGTGTACCTGTGTCTTGAAGTGGTCCTTCTTGTGGTGGTACTGCCGCTGCAGCAGCTGCAGCTTGGTGGGCTCGGCCAGCAGGTGCACGTCGGGCTCGGTGTGTACCATGCGGGGCGTGTACCATGCGGGGTGTGTACCTGTGTCTTGAAGTGGTCCTTCTTGTGGTGGTACTGCCGCTGCAGCAGCTGCAGCTTGGTGGGCTCGGCCAGCAGGTGCACGTCGGGCTCGGTGTGTACCATGCGGGGCGTGTACCATGCGGGGTGTGTACCTGTGTCTTGAAGTGGTCCTTCTTGTGGTGGTACTGCCGCTGCAGCAGCTGCAGCTTGGTGGGCTCGGCCAGCAGGTGCACGTCGGGCTCGGTGTGTACCATGCGGGGCGTGTACCATGCGGGGTGTGTACCTGTGTCTTGAAGTGGTCCTTCTTGTGGTGGTACTGCCGCTGCAGCAGCTGCAGCTTGGTGGGCTCGGCCAGCAGGTGCACGTCGGGCTCGGTGTGTACCATGCGGGGCGTGTACCATGCGGGGTGTGTACCTGTGTCTTGAAGTGGTCCTTCTTGTGGTGGTACTGCCGCTGCAGCAGCTGCAGCTTGGTGGGCTCGGCCAGCAGGTGCACGTCGGGCTCGGTGTGTACCATGCGGGGCGTGTACCATGCGGGGTGTGTACCTGTGTCTTGAAGTGGTCCTTCTTGTGGTGGTACTGCCGCTGCAGCAGCTGCAGCTTGGTGGGCTCGGCCAGCAGGTGCACGTCGGGCTCGGTGTGTACCATGCGGGGCGTGTACCATGCGGGGTGTGTACCTGTGTCTTGAAGTGGTCCTTCTTGTGGTGGTACTGCCGCTGCAGCAGCTGCAGCTTGGTGGGCTCGGCCAGCAGGTGCACGTCGAGGCCGCGCGCCTGCGCGTCCCACGCGAACATCTGCGCCGCCGCGTGCGACCGAGTGTCGCCGCTGAACCGCACGAAGTTCTCGCCCTGGTAGTCGGATCTGACGGCGAATACGTCATTTTAATTACTATGTGTACAGGCTAAATTTTTCAAGTGTACGTGGATGGCTAAATTCGAAACTATAAGAAATAGCGAAAAACACTCAAAGGACTCTCGAGGCCAATTTTGATAAAAAATCTAACTGCATCAGCAGATTTTTGATAAATCAATTTTCCTATCCAAGAATCGAACCCGTTGATTTTGGAAAAAAAAAACACACGCTGTATTATTGCACTATCCGATAGTGTCGCTAATAAGGATCAAATTCTAGAAAGTAATGACTTATGGCAAACTAAAGAAAGTATTGAGAGCGAAAACTGAAACCATGGATTCAGTACCTTATTCTGATGTGTTCAGAATAAGGTACTGAGTCCATGGTTAGCGCTAAAATTTTGCGTCAGTAAAAAGAAAAGACTTTGGATTTTTTTTAACGAACTGCAAAATCTCCAAACAAATTCGTTGAACACATCAGCGCTAAAATTGTACGAGTACGTCAGTAAAAAGGAATACGACTGAATTTTTTTTAACGAATTGCAAAATCTCCAAACAAATTCGTAATTTTTTTCAGCGTGACCCATAGTTTCTGAGGGACGAAGCGGACAAAGTGCTTGTAAATAGATACAGCTTATAGATATTCCAACTCACTCTTGGGTCACGGGATTCGGGTTGTCCCTCATGGAACGCGTCTTGGGGTCGTAGTAGGCCGAGTTGGGGTCCAAGTTCCGCAGGTACTTGGCCGTGTCCTCTCTGATACGCAAGTTACGCACTGTGATACGTTGTTTAGAGTCCACCTGGAAAGTTTACATAATGGTAGGCTAATAGGCTTCAATTACTATTATAATAAAGTTGAAAAGTTTTTTGTTTCATTGTTTGTTTGTTTAAACGCGCCAATCTCTAGAACTACCAGTTGGAATTGAATCAATATTTTCGCATTTGATGTCCAATTCTTGAGGAAGGTTATACACTACCTAAGGGGCATCCATCAAGGTAGCGCGCGCGCGCAAGGTAGCGCGCGCGCGCGTTGAATGTTGATCCAAATTAGATTCGCGACAGTTCGTCTTTATTATTTCCGAAGAATAAACTCCATTTAAGTCTGAAAATCTAGGGTGACAGAACTGTTACTTCAATAGAGTTCAGAATATAAAATTTTAGACAAAGCTTCTGTTTCGATGGAACATTTCTTACCTTAGTACCAGGCATGTCCACTTCATCTACATACTTGTCTTCGTCTTCCTCAGCATTGTCGTCATCCTCAGTGGCTGTTGGGTCTGAAATAAAATTTATATTATTACTAACTTCAGCCTGCGTTTTTCGGAATAAAAGGTACAGACTATAATCTATCTTTGTGCCAAAGGAGATGTTTCATCCTGAAAAATAGGAAAAAAATAGGGGATTTACATAAAAATATTATTAAGTTCAGTTGAAGAAGAATACAATTGTAAGAGAATTATTTGAGATGAAGTTTTTCACTATGATATCCCTATTTTTAGGGCGGCCATGACAGTTGAGTTTGACAGTGTTGTTTTATGACGTGACCTTTGAGTCGTTGTGCGCACGCGTGGTGGATTGAAATGTTGCCATTTTGACTGACATTGACATAACAACAGTTGTCAAAATGACGTTTCACTTATTTCATTTGTCGATTGTTGATCCACCATTTGTGTTGTGTTGCTCTTCTTGACAAAGAAAAGAATGAATTACAATTCAACGAAGTAATATTATAGGAAATAAGCATTAGGAACTGGTTACTATCATGTATAGCTATAATACTTAATTGCGTACGTAGACCCCTCCCAGGCTCCATACATTTCTGAAACAACTCCTTTCATCCAAATCCGTCCAGCCGTTTCAGCGTGAAGAAGTAACAAACATACACACACACACACACGCACAAACTTTCGCATTTATAATATTAGTAGGATTGGTTTAAAAATGTTTTCTCACAAAAAGAGTTTCAAAGCATGTCTAATGGTGGGATGAAGGACGTGCGTTTTTGGGGACTGTCTTTTGTATGTTGTCAAAAAAATGCTAATTAGGTTTAGCCTACTTTGAATAAATGATTTCACCAATAGAAAGCTACATTATCACTGAGTAACATAGGCAACTTTTTTTATCCCGAAAAATGGGCGAAGTCGCGGGAAAAGTGTGAGTTTAAAAATACAATTTAACCATTGTTGTACCTTGTTCCAATTTCTTAGCTCTAAGCTCTCTCTTAGCATCTTCAACTTTCTGATACTCCTCAATGATAGCCTTATGCTGTTGCGGATCATATCCGTTCCACCTGTCTCGCTTGCCATCGTAACTGAGGTTCAGGTTGGGCTGGGCAAACTCATCAGCTGCAATACCAGCGTTTGTGAATCTTGCTCCAATCTGTAATGGTAATATTGGTAATAATATTGATACACAGCTTGTTACAAAAACCCTGTTCGATCCCAAAGGGGGCCATTATACTCATCATTATAAACAATATTTTGTATGACACAACCCCAAAATCGCAATAACAAAATCTGCTATTCCAGACTGTTTCCAGTAATGTTTTGAATTATGATCTTCAATATTCAACAGTACAATACCTTTCTAGGTCTGTCTAAACAGTTCTTCTTTTTGTGTGTCATGGCTCCGCAGTTCTCACAGGCTCCCTTTCTGTATTTTGTTGATACTTTTGTCTGCAATAAACACAAAAAAAAAAGTTTGATAAAACTTATATTGTGTACTAAATATGTCCAGTAGTGGATGTCTTTTGGATATTATGATAATGATGATGGGCTGAAGTTACTTATAAGAAGCATGAAGTATGTAGTGATTAATTGAATAAAGCAACAACCTTATAATTACATTTTCGTCCAATAATAAATGGGTGGTACAAAAATTTTAAAATTTTATGCATCTGATTAATTACATTTTCAATGAGGGGTTGATAAATATAAAGTAAAGAAATCTTAGTTATACTCACAGTATCAACTCCTTTAAAATAGTATGTGTCAAGTTTTGTGAAGTCGCCCTCCTTGTCCTCCTGTGGACGCTGGTGCTTCAGAGTAGGTCCGGCCGTGCCGTAGTACCATGGCGCAGAAGATATGTACTGCGGAATGTGAGGGTTGATGTCCTTGCCTGGAATGTTAAAAAAAATGATAAATTCAAGTATCTCCTACCTTATAACGTCATTATACCTTTACAACATGTTTAATCGTGGTCTTTTACGGTCTAGTAGGTATGATACGGCGACTTTCTGACCCAAAGTTCCCCAGATATAACGAAAACTTTGAACATGTTTGTTTGATGTTAGAGGTTATATTATTAAAAAATACGGTCGCTCTTACCTGTCTCATCAACAGCAGCGGGTGCTGTACCGGCTTTACGAGCCTCTTCTAACTCTTTAGCCTTTCTCCAATCTTCCCTGGACTTCTTTTTAGGTTCATCTTCTTCCTCACCAACATCGTCTTTGTTACGCAATATCTGCGACACAGCGCTGCGTGCGCCCGTCGCCATTATGTTAAATTACACTGTTTTCTGTTTGATACCACTTGATATTAGAAATAGTGATGGAAATTGGAAAACGAAAAATAAACGCAGGCAGAGTCGTCCATTCAGTTTTGACAGCTGTTGTTTTTTTTATAATTATTGCAAATGGCGTCGCATTTTTGACATGTTTACTTTACGTTCGGAAACAGTTGTTTAAATGGTTTTAATCATGTTATTCCAAAATGTTTATTATTAACAATAAAGATTTAGCTTTTCTTCTTTTGTTTTGAATACCTTTCGTTGTATATAAAATTAAATATTTCCAAGGATCGCTTAAAAATTAGTTTAGTAAACTTGCAACAGTCGCAACGCAACTACAAAATTCTGCCTGAGCTAAATATTTTGTTTGTGATCTCACTCCCCTGGGGCGCTGGCATCTTAGCAAGAGGGAGGGGGGGGCAGCTCGGACTCCGAGCCCATACGTAACACATTTAATAGTGCAATAGAAAAGATCCTCTGAAATCACGATTGAAGTGGTAGTCAAACAAAACGACGCTCCATATCATAATCTGGTTTTGTATTCTCGTCATTTACACGGACTATCAAATTGGAAGAAAACTGTCCAGCCATATAGGTCAATGTGTTCAGCTGAGGGATTTTATGAGACGTATATTTAGCAAAAAAGAAAACCTTACAACATAACCGTAACTATATTTATTGATAGATTATAAAGTCATTTGAAACAATACTATAATATTCATTAATTCAGATAAAGACAGCAGTACGTTTAGTTCACAGCTTGCGGCGGGCTCTCGGACGGTGGTAGGATGGCCGTGGAACGTAGATACGTTCGTTGCTATCCCCAGTTTGGGTCAGGGACTCTTCCAGGGGTTCCGCGCGAGGGGTGAACAGTTTGCGACGGCTGCGGGTAACGCTGGGAAGAAAGAGATGATTTTGGAACTTATTGTACCATGTAGATATAGGACCCAGTTGTGCTAAAATGTTCCAACCCATACATTTTTTTTACTGACAAATACAACCGTTTCACGCACGTCTGTAGTTCGAAAATCAGTTACGCTCTCATTTTTGGCACAACTGGGTCCATTTTTGGCTTGTAACAAGATGTGGCATACGGCAACATGAGGAATATAAATTATGAGCCCAACTTATAACATTGCTGGGGCGGACTTACACGGATACGTAGATATTTTGTGCAGCTAGCTGTAATCGCATCCGACTAGTCTTATTTACCAAAAATGGGTTAATAAGAGGTACCCTCACCGACACACAATAAAACAGCAACAAATAACTTTCACCCGAAAAACTAAAATACTCTTACTTGGGACAAAAATAATATTTGCTATTGCGTTTCGGAATCGTGTCGCCTAGTTCGCAGATACCGCTTCGCTATTCTCACTTCCCTATAGAAAGTGAAAAGCAGATAAGATTTTCGAACAAAGGAATCGAAATTATAGTAGAAAAGAGTCCCATCTAGCAAGCAAATTGTATCAACAGATGATAAACTAACCTCTTAGAAGGGCAACTCTGTATTCCCAATAAAGGAGGTCGATTCTCTTCCGCAACCTTTTCAGGCGATGGTATATCTTTGACGTCTTTTTTAGCAGCAGGCATATCCATCGTGACGTCACAGAATTCGCTCTGTAAGTTCACAATGTCCTTTAGTTTGTCTTCGGTTTCCTCATCCTGATTCTTCCTCCGCCGTAATCTTAGAGGCCTTTTACGAACTTTGCTTTCGCATTTAGCGTGACTTTCTGCTAATATTTCTTCATTTTTGTTTTTATCTTCGTCAGTTTTGGGATGTTTCTTTCGTAAATTGTATTTAGCGTCTTCCTGGTCATGTTTTTCAATGCTTTCATTAGCTACTTGTGATACTAGCAAGTCGAATTCGGTAGCTCTGGGAGCAGTTATATCTTTGTAAATGTTTTCGAATTCTTCCATTGTATTATCTATCTTTGCTTGAACATAGTTCATAGTTTGGTTGGATTCTTCGGTAGATGAAGCAGGCTCTAATTTAGCTTCTCTTTTAATTACTGTTTTAGGTTCATTTGATTCTTCAACAGATGACATAGGTTCCAACTTCGTTTCCTTCTTGATAATAATTTGCACTTCATCATTTTCAGGTTCTATGACTTCTCTTATAGACAATCTAGGCTCTAATTCAGCTTTAGAACCTTTTTTAGCTGATAGTTGATCTAAAACAAGTTTCTCAATAGATTTTCTAGCGATTTCGACGTTGTCTACTTTCTCTTTCGTTTTTTGTGCAACTGGTGAATCGAATCCATCAAATATGTCAACAGAGTCATGTTTCTTAGTAAATCTAGTTTTATGTATAGATGATATCACGTCTGGTTTTGATAGACTTTCACCTAGAAGCTTCTTAATTGTGTTAGGTTCGAAATCATCCGCAACTATGTCTTTAACAATCGATGGCGACCTGTCGTCATCATTTGTCATTAAATTATTTAACTTTTTGTTAGAAACTTCAACATTTACGCTAATATTATCAAAATAAGTACGTTTCTCTTTTGCTATAGCAGGTTCTTTTGCGCTAATCTCTTTAGGCGCATTGTGATTATCCGACACATTATCAAAGTATGATCTTTTCTCTTTCAGAATTTTAATATCACCAAATACTGATTGATTGTGTCTGATCTTATCGTTGTCTTCCTTTGAAGCTTTTTCTAGTTGTTCGAATTGCCTCAATGATACATCACTTCCTTGATTAGATTTGAAAGATCTGATTATTTTACCAACTAGTGTATCAGGCGCTTTTTCTGGCGCTGTCATATTAATATTAGTTTTCGCTCTAATCATGCTGCTCACTGGTTCTGATTTTTCTGAACCTTTCATGTCTATATTAGATTTTCCCCTGGTTAATATGCTCATTAACGGTTCTGATAATGTTTCTGGCACTTTTATGTCAGCATTTAATTTTTCTACAACAATTTTACTAGTTCGATTTTCTGATATTGGTTCCGGAGCTTTTATGTTTAAATTCGATTTCTCTCTAATTATTGGCACTTTAAAAACATCAGTTACATTTTCTTTTTTAGTAGTCTCACTACTTCGCGACACATCTGTCACAGGATCTTTGACGAAGTAAGTACCTCTAAAGGAATTTAGTTTCTTTTCTTTTGAATCTCCACTAAAATCAAATTTTTCGTTATGTTTACTGTCATTAATAAAATAAGTACCTCGTAAATCTGGTTTACTACTTTTAAGACATTTATTTGTAACTTGTATTTCGTCGTCGTCGTCGTCTCTTGAATCATTTCTCAAGCTTTCATTATATTTATCGTAAGTTATTTCGCTATTATACGTTGTGTTTGGATCGTTTTTCAAACTATCATCGCATTTACTACTTGCTATTACATTATCATAAGTCACATTTGTATCGGTTTTCAAACTATCATCATGATTATCATTTAGTTCATCATTATGATAAGTCACATTTGTATCAGTTTTCATATTATCATCATATTTATCATTTTTATTATCATATTTTACATTTGGGTCTGTTTTTACACTATCATTAAATCTTTCACTGTTATCATTAACATTGTCATTTATTGCATCAATTTTTTTACTAGAATCATCATCATCTTCACCAGTAGCATAAGTTGTATTCTTAGAATCATCATCATTTTGAAGAGTTTCATGTGATTTCTCAAGATCACTATCACATTCCTCATCAATATTGTCGATAGTATGTACGCTACCGTTGTCACGTTTCTCATTTTGTATGGCTATAGATATAGATCTGTTGAGTTCTTTTTTAAAAATAGGTTCTAGGCTTTCATTGAATGGATCGTTGGTTTCTTCATCTGATTCGTGTTCACTGTCCGATAGTGACATTACGTCTTCGCGAGGTGGAGTCGTGTCTTTAAATGTTTTTTCTGTAACAAAAAGAATTTTGTGAGATATTTGAGTTTGGTCTGGCATTCTCTTATCCTATGAATTTTAGTCGATAGTTTTGTTGTTAAATAATCAAATAGTATACAATCTACAGCATTATGCTGAGCGATTTTGCGCGGACGTGGCGCATATCTTCCCTTCCTTGTCTTAATTTAACTTTTGTGCGTTATGTCGACGTAAACAAATATATTTTTCTTTCTTCTTAGTATACTATCAGTCTGTAATAAATATTCCCAACTGCTTACCATCTCTCTCTTCTATACAAGTGCGTAGATGCTCCACTTCTTTCTCCGCCCGCGCTCTCGCCAGATGTTCGGCTGTTAATTTCTCCTGAAAACCAACATTTCATCAAGCATACTTCATTACTGTCGAGCACTTTAAAAAAAACTACAAATTGTTCTTGTATGTACTGTGTGTTTACCTCTAATACTGCTATTTCTGTCATGAGTTGTGAAACCTGCAATGGAAAATATTTTTTATTAAAAATATTGTCACATAAAAAACGTATGATTTGATAATTTTGCATGTGATTTCAATGCTTACTTTATTTTGCAGGAACCGTGATGGTGTACCAGCGTCGCTTTTCGGAGGCGCCGGCACCTTGGCTAGCCTGCTTTCGTATTCTTCTACCATATCTTCCATCTAAAACAACAGAAAGCTGTATTTAAATTTGTATTACAAATACTTTGAATTGCTTGCTTTTATTTCTGTCACATTTTTTTTCTTTAACCATTACTGTCCGACTGCTAGGGAAAAGTTTCCCCCATATCCTTCCACACCTCTTTGTGTTGCCTTTTCGGACCAATCAGTTCTGAGTACATTGAGGTCATTATGCCAACGTTTTCTAGGCCTGCCTCGATGAATGATTAATAGCGTAAAATTGTATTATCTTTAATCTTTACTCATTTTAAATATAATATACAACTCCTCACCTCACATCGTAACGCCTCGAGCTGCGCTTCATAGTATTGTTTAGTAAGATCTTTTGCTTCCTCTACTAACTCTCGCATGGTGTTAGCGGACTCTTGCTGTCTTTCTTCCATAGACGCCAACAGTTCTTTGTTGCGGGCTTGTGCTCTGAAAGTTATTACTTAATTTAGAGTACGAGCTTTGGGCTCCAACAATACGCGTAATTTAACTTGACTGGTCTGATAATTTGCGCTTAACTGTTCAAATAAGTTTCATAATATACCGAAACAGATATTGTGAAGCTATTGGCACGAATTTCAGATTGCGCGCATTGTATATGTAGAGATCAAGTTTATTTACGAGGTTAAGTCAGTAATAGATGAGCCTTGTATTCTTATTTTTAGTTATGAAGGCATGTAAAAAGTAGAACGCCATCTTGGCTGTCAATTTACAAGCTATTAGGTAATCTGATAGCTTTAGGTCGAGTCAATTTCTTGCAACTGGCTTCACCAAATATACTTCGTGGAATGCTGCGGGAAAATAATATACTTACTGCACAAGTTCGAAGTGTAATCTCTCGTTATCAGAGCGTAACTTCATAACTTCTGAGCTGCAACTGATGGTGGTGTCTTGCGTGCTACTTTCTAGCGTTGACGCGAGCATTGTGTTGTTTATCTCTGAAATAACAACAATTATTTTATAAAATTTTATAATGGACTAAGAAGGACTAAGGACTAAGATAAAAAACTTTTTTAACAAAAAATAACCGACTTCAAACATCCACTACAAAGAAAATAATAATTTTGGTTTCGGAAGTCGGTGGCTTTGGTTTTTGTTTGCTTTTTTTTGCCACCGACTTCCGAAACCAAAATTATTATTTTCTTTGTAGTGGATTTTTGAAGTCGGTTATTTTTTGTTAAAAAAGTTTTTTATTTTTCCCTTTTTAGTTCTTTATCCCGTGTTAGATTACTTTCACGAATTCGTTAAACAGTAAATCTTCTACGGAGTATGTACATTTATGCCTATAACTTTGTACATAGGAATGATTACATAATTTATTATATACTAAAACCTTCCTGAAAGTATGTAGATTACGTTAGTGAAAACCCTATCCAAATCGAATCAGTAGTTTTTGAGAAAATCGCGCACATACAAACATACATACATACATACTTACATACATACATACATACTTACATACATACATACTTACATACATACATACATACTTACATACATACATACATACATACATACTTACATACATACATACGGGACGAATACAGAACCTCCTTTTTTGAAGTCGGTTAAAAAATAAACGTATTAGGTCGCTCGATACATGTACACTCGACACCATTGACGGTCGACCACTTTTCACCCTTATGTTCTTAGTAATAAGGACGAAAAGTGGTCGACCGTCAATGGCGTCGAGTGTACGTACGTAAATCCAGGCTACCTGTTCAAGCCTGCATTCAATTTGTATGCAAATGGAAATGAGCCCAAAATTGACCCTTGGGGTACTCCCATTTGAACTAGAGAGCCAGCATAAGTTAATAATATGTTATCAATAGCTATTGGTTTATTTCTGACCTACTATTATCGTAATTATTACACATTTTATACTTTTATTTTATTTACCTAGTAATCGAAGTTACAAAATTTCAAACCAGTATAGGTTACAGACTCAAATGCCGTAGAAAAACCACAGAACATTAGAAGACTGGGCAATCGTCGATTTTTACATATTTTTTTCTAGATTCGTTCGCCTCCATTTTGGATTTAGGAAAGCCTATATTCAGCAGCGGTAAAGAAGGACGGCTAAAGACCGAGACAAATATTAAAATCCTGGAAATCGTGGCGAAGGGTCAATTTCTTGGCGAAGGAATTTTTGGAAGAGATAAGCCGAGAAAAATATGCAATTCAGTAATTTTATGGCTGTGGTTGGTTTCCTGGTTTCACAGTCTTGTGTTATAAACCGTTTCATTCAATTTCTATTTCGATCTGCTTTTAAATTTTCTTGAATTGTATGTTTTGATAATAGTAAACTCCTGACTGTGCTATTTTTTAATGGGTAGCCGGTAGGAATCGAGTTGGTAAAATGCGTGGAAGATTTAGATGTCTAGAAAAGGAGCTGAAATAATGATGTGAACTTACGTATATCCTGTGCGACGGCTGCTAAGCTGAGCACGTGTTTAGTTTCGTGCGCGTATTCAGGCGATGGGTTGAGTGTTACCACCATACTGACGGCTTCACCACGCGCGCCTGAAAGTCCCGTGCCCAGCAGCCGGGTTAACTTTGATTCTCTGGGAGAAATGTTACATGAGTATTATGAAATTGATATCAATTGTGGCTTGAAATATTGTGAAAATAAATGTGTATTATCTATTCTTGTTTGCATATTTCTACGTAGGTCTCTGGGGTCCAAATATAGAAGTTGAAGTATTATCATTTTTAATTTAAGCACCGGCTACACTACTCGCGAAGTTCCAAGACAAAGTACTCGGTGTAGTTGACCGAAGTTCATCGGAGTACGTCATCACATTCGTGCAACTTCGCGAGACGCTCTAGAGCCCTTTGACTCGGGCGCAAAAACTTGCACCGAGTGGAAGTTTTGCGACGCGAGCCGAAGTTAGTCGAAGTAGCCCGAAGTGACTTTCTACATCAGCGATCGAGCACATTTTAGCAGGTAACGGCCGCACTTGCGAAACCACAATTGTTTACTTTGACATTGTATTAATTATCATTTTTGGCACGAAATTAAAATAATTTCGAATGGTAAGACCTTCATTTTAAAATAGTCGCGGGCCGCAAGGAGCCTTGTGGGCCGTAAAAAGGAGCCACGCGGGTCGCATTCGGCCCGCGGGTCGCGGGAGTCCGATCACTGCTCTACACTCTCGTCTTTGGTGAAGTTCGGCCAACTTCGCGAGTCATGTAGAGTGCGCTTTCTGGTTACCGGTAAGGCAGGCAGCGCTCAGTTGATGGCGCGCGACTCGGTCATGCGCGCGCCCGTGTTGTATGTTGTATGCTCAGATCATAGAAACAAGGACATATGCCATCATAGCAAATTAGTACGGGAACAACTGATGCCACTTTAAGTACATTTTTCGACACAATTACGCGCATAATTAAGCGCTCCTTGTGAATAAAAAGATCTTTCACACATTGAATTCCGCACTCCCTCAATCTAACACTGTTAATCGTCACTCAACACTAGCACTAAACTAAAACACTGTATTTATACCATTGATCGTGTTCGGTTCGTCGCCAGCGCGTACGTATATAATATGAGCAATTTGCTCAAGATCAGGCATCAAGCTCGATAGCGCCTTGGCACATCTCCTTGTTTCTATGATCTGACGTTGTATGTATAGTTACCGGTAGGGCACCATGGCGTCGTGGCGCGAGCGCTGCTTCCTGCGCAGCATGTGCAGGCAGCGCTCCAGCACGTGCAGGGAGCTGTTGATGGCGCGCGACTCGGCCATGCGCGCGCCCGTGTTGCGCGTGGCGCGCGCGCGCTCGCAGCCCGCCAGGTCGCACAGGCGCACGTACGACGTGCGCACAATCCCCGGACCTATACCATTATAATTAGGCGTCAGACACTGCCCCGCGCCACACGACAGCGCGCAGGAGTGCGTTTTTAGACCTGAATTCCTCTGTCGCTTACGTGTAAAGGTGCGGTTAAACGAGGCGTTCTAGCACGAGCCACGCGCGGCGCGAGGAATGCCATGCCACGCGCCGCTTAAACAGTCTGGTTCGGTGTCATGCGATGGATCGTGCGAACTTTGCCGCGCCGCGCCGAACTGAGCTGTTTAAACGGCGCGTGGCGCGCTTAATCACGCGCCGAACCTTGCGCGGCGCGTGCTAGCACGCGTCGTTTAACTGCACCTTAAGACGCTTGCCATCAGCGCCAATACCGACCGCTCCATGTATCCAACGGCTAATGCGCGTGCGCACCATTCAACCGACGGTCGGGAACAGAATAAGAACGCTCATAGCGTTCTATAGAGCGTCAGTCGACCGACGCGCCGCTGATGTCAGCGTCACAGTGTGATGCTGTATAAAACAGAATGAATATTCGTACGCGCATCCGACGTACGCGACCGATTTCAGCGACAGAGGAATTCAGGCCTTAGTGTGTTATCCATACAAACTAAGCTACTTGAATGCAACGCTAAAAACCGCGTTCCAATGTGTATGACGCCTTCATTTTAAAATTGTTTTATAAGATTAACTGTGGCCCGCGGTTTCACCGTGACGCGGGTCGTAGCGTGATGTTAAATAGCCTATAACCGTATCAAATGCCAAAAAATATTTTTCAAATTCGACGATACTTCCAGAAATTGGCGCGTTTAAAAAACAAACAATTAAAAAAAAAACCGGCCAAGTGCGAGTCGTACTCGCGCACCGAAGGTTCCGTATCATTTTTGGACGTATAAAATGAAAAAATCCGGACCGCATAACTATGTTTGTTTGTGAAGGAATTTTGATGATTTCGAAAAACTGTAATAGTTAGGAACATAGTTTTATTTTTGGTGCCATATTTGGGTCAATTCCTATCAACTCTAATTATTTCAGATTTTTCGCCCCGCAAACTTCGGAGATAATGGGGGGGGGAAATGGTATTTTTTCGGACAGTTTTCATCATTATGTCGAAAACTGTGAGACAAAATAAAATGAAAGTATATTTTGAAATGTGCAGATCAAGCCCTTTCATATGATTTGTCACTAGACCTAGTATCCCCACTTTAAAATTTGCCGGACCCCCACTCCGGCCCCTTCTGCAATGAAAATAAAAATATTTTTTTACATTTTTCATTTGCAATAATATTGAACAAGCATTCTTTATAACTGTTCCAAATTTCAAGTCGATAGCATTAGTAGTTGCTGAAATAAGCAGGTGTGACAGACAGACAGACAGACAGACAGACGAAGTCGCACCATAAGGGTTCCTTTTTTACCATTTTGGTACGGAACCCTAAAAACACTTCAGCATAATTATGTTAGTTATTTCTTCAATTTTGTAATTTCTTTCCCTTACAGGGTTCTTGTTAGATACAGGAATGTATTTTAAAAATTAGCATAACCACACCACATGAATACAATAAACACATTCGAATTTCAAAACATACACAACGTACACGAGTTGAGCCGCGCGCCCTTGTTGTAAGCCAAAGTTCCGTCAAAAGTTGTGTTAAAACATGATATTTCGAGGCTCGTAACTTCCACATCGATATTTATTTACTATTCTGTTCAGCAATAAGGCTAGATAATGACGAGACTAATAGATATCATGCTTAAATTTTGGACTTGTAACATCAAATAGTGAAGTAGCTAACTTTCTACGTTTGTATGGAAAAATAAGCGGCTTGTGCAGCCCTAAATGGTACAAGGTTCTTCTCCATCATCCCTTGGGCCCTATCAGAATAACAGCGCTGCAGCATTTTTATGTCACAGCATTATGCTGAGATAGTGGCCTTTTGGTCTTGAACCAGGTTTTACTTTTTATTTTTTTACTGTTTTTTTTTTCATCTTTTTAACGAGTTATAAGTTTGCACACACAGTAAGTTACATGTCTGTAACTTCCTGTGAAAAACATTTATTATAACGTAACGTAAAATATAGCTTAATCTCTGCGACAGATGTCAAATCCGTACATTTTTAATGCATTTTGACAGTATTTGTCCGTATTTGACATCTGTTGCAGAGATCAAGCTATATTACGTTACGTTATAATAAATGTTTTTTCTTTCTTTTTCTTTCATCATAGCTTACCTGTCTCAGTAAGCATAGTGATGGTGAATATGCAGTGCGACCGCGATGACTGCGCGTGGACACCCGTGGCGGCGACCACCAGGTTGTGTTTGCCAGCTACCATCACATCGTACGCCTCCTCGCCTGAACGCACGAAGGCTTGCGTTGCACCCTGTAGGAGACAGACAGGGTTAAATTATAGAACTAAAATTTTACAGGAAGATACGGCAACATTGTCCCATTAAAATAATTTATACTTTCAAATTCATTTATTGTGGATCATAGGTTCTTATGGTGTTGTATAGTTGTATCAAAGTCTGCTATGTCCCGCCGTTGAGGCATACAAAGTTCAAACATAAAATTATCGTAATACCTACATACATTACATTAATTCAATAAACTTAAAAGTGAGATCAATTACAGAGCTATTTTATGTCAGATCATCCAATTAGTCACCAAATAAAATAATTACACACAAAACAAATACACAGTTGTCAATAATTTAAGTTTATAAAAGTAGCAAGTACTTATTTAGTAGCTTCCTATCAAAAACGGCAATATTCAATAGAAAATCTAGTCATATATATACCGTTAGTATCAAACGCGGAAATCTGCGAACAATTTGATCATAAAGTAAAATTATTTTTTTAATTGCTCCAAATTAGTGAAACATCAGATTGCCGGTTTTGATTCTACAGGGTGGCAGGTTAGACAGTGGAAATATTTAAAGGGGTCATTGTACTCATCATTATGAACAACTTTTACTATAATAGCGAAAAGAATCTGCTGTTCCATGCTGTAGTAAAAGTTGTTCATAATGATGAGTACAATGACCCCTTTAAATATTTCGACTGTCTAACCTGTTACCTTGTATATTAAGACTTTAATATCATGCACTGGGTACAGCTAGTATTTCCGCCGAAAGACGTCCACTGCTGGACATAGGCCTCCCCTATCGTCACCACAGAGACTGGTCCTGGAATTCTCGCATTCATCGAATTCCCGCAACGTAATTTTATACCTTCACATAAACATTTCCAGAAGTGTCTTCTCTTATTCGCAATTTAGTCCTCTTCTCTGGAGGCGCCAGTAAATCATATACAGCCTCGTTATATATTTCCACAAAGGATACCTGTGAATAAAACAAATAAATACTATTTTTATTTATGCAGTTATTATACTACAGAATAATAAAAAAAAAAACATTGACTTTCTCAAATATGCAGAGAAAATTAGGATGCCAAAACAAGCAGAAAGCCATTGTTTTTCCAAAGATTAATATTATATGTCATCAGTGCTATCACACTGTAAGGAATGATTGTCATTTATAATAATTCTAATACAGACTATAATGTAGACTGCATAAGCATAGCATAATCGGCCTATAATGTTCCCACTGCTGGGACACAGGCCTCCTCTGTGAGAGGGAGTGGGCCGTACTGTAGACTGGCGACTGACAAAATGCTGGATTCACTTTAAAATATTGCAGGCCTTTTTAAGTACATAGTTAGTGAAACTAGCTGGCCTGCAAAAATAAGTACTACACTTTCTACTACTACTTCGTACTAAGTGTGATACTTATTTTTGCAGGCCAGTGTAGTTCAACTAGCTCACAGGGTGTCTGCCTTTTTTTTTTTTTTTTTTGAGGATGGAAAATCATCAAATGACCCCTCCCGCTCTGGGCGGAGCGGAAGGGAGTGTCAGACTCTTACTGACTAAAACCCACCCGTGTTCCTTCCTTAGCCCTTTTGTCCGGGTCAGCGGTATCCCTTCCGGACAATCCCGCTTTAGGGTGTCTGCCTGGAGTTATAAATTAGTGTTAAATATGAAGGGGTCTTACCCAAACATAGTGTTGCACCCTGTTGGACAGGTCGATGGAGCTGGCGGTGAGGTCGCCGTGCAGCTGCACGCTCATGCGCCGGTACTTGTCCCGCAGCGGCGCTGACACGTGGCGGAGGCGCTTCACCCACTGTACATTGAAAATTTATTGTTAACAGTTAATTCAGTTAATGGAAATCTATACTATTATAAAATTGTAAAAGAGCTGTGTCTGTACATTGAAGATATTCCAGAAAAAACAGTCGGGATAGGCTACTGGGACGTAACTATACCCGGAAAGATTTTTTTTTTAATTATTGTCTGTTTATCTGTTTGTCTGTTTGTGCGCGCATCACGCGAAAACTACTGAACGGATTTTGATGCGGTTTTCAGTTCGATAGTTTATGGTCCAACTTAAAATCTAAGCCATGTTTCATCTGATTCCGCTGAAAAAAACCAGAGATACAGCTTGACCTCTTGGTAGTACTACCAACCTACACTACAGAAGTAATTTAAACTGGTCAGCTCATCGTAGTCCACGTGGACGGAGTCGCGGGCAAAAGTCTAGTTACAATACATACCTACTTAAATGTTTAATGAGAATGGTTCACAGTTTTTGTTACTTTCACTATGGTTCTGATAGGATATTGCCATTGGATAGATTAATGTCTTTGAGTAGACTAGAACTGTAAAAAGAATTCATTTTTGGATTCGTGAACAGGACATTATAAGATTTTGGACATTTGGACATTTTGGGATCAGACAGTTTGGATTCGTGAATAGTATTTGTAGGACTTCTGCAGTAACATTCCATGTTTGATTTTGACAAGGGCTTGTTCCAACATTTGTGAAAGGGCAAGCTAATAATAGTGTGTTCAACTGTCACGGGCCTTGGCCTTGGCATTAGTACCATTATTTATGAATTAGACCTTTATTGAAATAATTCACTGGAGATTGCTGTATAAAAATTCCTGTGGGCATATGATATCCACTGGACATTTACGGGTTACAAAGTAGGCTAAAAGACAAACCTGTATTTCATAATCTTGTTCATGATGGCTAAGCTTTTCAGCGCCATTCTCAGCGGGTCTGAAGGCAGGTTGCTGTGCAGCGTCCACCAGTCTGAACACATACTCCAAGGAGCGAGGCACCAGGCCTGGCGCACCTACTGTGCCCATCAGGGTGTATGTCTTGCCTGACCCTGATGCTCCATAAGTGAGGAGCGTAAAGTTCTGACCATCTGGGAGTTTCCTCAGGTTGTCTTTGACCACAGACTCGAATATTTCCTGAAAATTACAATTGTGTTGGAGTGGATATGTTTATGAGTTGTACAAGTAACATTATTTAATGGAACCACATAGGAAAATAAACAAGTAAGACTTTTTTAATGACATGTTTATTAAAAAAAAACTACTCGTGACCACATTATTTGCAGTTTAGTGTAGAAAACAGGTTGCTATCTTGCTACCACACATCAGTTCAAGGTCAATGCTACAAAAAGTTATAAAACAAACTCACTCTCTGATTACACTCCGCACCGAAAATCTTGGAGAAAGTGTACATTTTGGAGACATTGTGCTGGGTGCGCCGCCCGTGACCCACCGTCGCAGTATCTAGGGAAGTCACCAGACATCTGTCTGACCGAATCTCGTACAAAGTGTTCGGTACTTTACACGGCTTCAGCCTCAAGTACACCTGCACTAGCTCCGGCTCCTCAATCTCTGTATCTTCTTCAAATAACTCCAATAAATTTGTTCCCTTCTGAGGCCTCGGTCGCATGAACGGATTCTGTATCAGCGGAGGCCTAGGCTCGATAAACGAAGGTATGTCCCGTCTCGACACATCGTTGTCCGAATATCGTTGTTCTAACATTTTGTCAGTCTTAAATCTATCCAAGCACCAGTGTAAAAACAATTAAATAGTAAAAAAACATTTAGCAACTAACAAAACAAACGGCAACGGTTCAACTTTTGAAATAATTTGATTTGATGTTTTTATGTTGCAATGTTGGCAGAACTGATTTATTTGACCATAGTCAAGTGATGTGTGATTACCATAAAGAACAAGTGTGTTTTCAGTTTCATTATTCCCAAAGAAAAGTTTT
This sequence comes from Thalpophila matura, assembly GCA_948465475.1. Taxonomy (NCBI): domain Eukaryota; kingdom Metazoa; phylum Arthropoda; class Insecta; order Lepidoptera; family Noctuidae; genus Thalpophila; species Thalpophila matura. The sequence continues at coordinate 1,917,958 of OX419187.1, read as the reverse complement.
TATCTTATATGACACTGCATCATTACCAGAAAAATAAATTAAAAAACTGATATTCTCTTTGCTATCAGTCAAATCTCAAATCAAGTCAAATTTTACAAATGTCGGATGTGTACTTGTTTAGTGTTTTACAGTTGTTTATTTTCATAAAATAAATGAAATATCAATGCAGATAGAAATGTGAAGGATTTATGTGGCGTATCATTTGTAAACGAACAGACGTTTGTTTGTATGGATAGTTATGAAATGTCATTGATGAATGTGAAGAATTTGTGAAGATGCGATTATTTTTCGTATTTGGCGTGGTGCCATCGTTTTAATTGCAGTTTTATCGAGGATACGAATGATGAAGTGGTCGGCACTAGTTATTTTAACGTTGTTTTGGGTTCAAGGGGTTGTTGGTTTTTGTCCTTCGTTGTGCACCTGTAAGAGTAACAAGGCGGATGGCGGGGCGTTAGCGGAGCCCCAGCCCGGTGAGCTGCTGAGGCTCAAGTGTGGCGGCAGCCCTACGCAGATAACCGAGCTCAAAGAGATAGATTTGAGCAAACTATGGACTATAGTAGTCAGCTTGTAAGTACCTAGCTTCTACTGGTTAACTTTGTATGTACAAAACAGCTTACTTCACTGTAAGAATTCATTTTCTTTTCAGAAACTTATCAGGCAATGCGATTTCAACATTATCAAGAGAGCTGTACCTGCCTAATTTACAGAAATTGTAAGTATAAGACTTGTGCCATTAACAGGTTACAGCAGTCATAAAACAGCTTCTAACACGATGTTTTATTGGTACTCTTAATAAATAATAGTTCAAGATATACTAGAGAACACTATTGTATGTTTGTAAAGCAATAACATGGTCAGTTTGTATTCTTGATAAAGTTTCACTTTGGCAGTGCAGCCAACTAAGTCCTACAGATTTGAATGACATACATTTGGTTATTTGTTTACATGGTTCTAAAATGAGTTCATTTATGTATGTGAGTAGTGAATGTTGAGTGGTTTAACCGATGAGAATTGGGATCACATTTATTTTATTGGAATTTACTCATTGTAAAATTTTCTCATTAGAAAATAAAGTAACTTTAAGTTTACTTTTTTTGGAGTTTGTTACAAAATAATTGAGCCCTGTGCCAAGCTGGAGATATCTATAAACTTCATTTGCCTAAAATTGAAACATATTGCATGCTCAATCAAACACTGACCTAATTCAAAATTGCAAACTTTTGGCAATAGACGTTTAAAGTTTTTTGTTGTAGGTGAGCGTGGAACATAAAATATAGACTGATCAAATTTTTTACCTTATTTTGCAAAGAATTGTGTTGTTTTTTTTTTGACTAGGTTGTAGAGCATGCTCTTTTAGGTCGGTATTTCACTGTAACTCATTTTGGCCAAATTTTGAGTTCGGTCAGTGTTTTACTAAGCATGAGATATATGAAATCTATGAACTGAAACAACACTATGTCTCAGCAATGATATAAAAGTAAGACCATTAACTAGATAAGATCTGTGTGCTAGATAGATAACACACACAAATGGTACAACCCACACAATGGGCAGTTTGAATAATTTGCTTACTTGTTTTGTAAATCATCTTCTATTATATCTGAAACTATTCTATTGCATGTAAAATTTATGCAGGGATTGAAAACTGTAAAAACTGAGATTTTGTGAAAGTATTGCATTACATTGAGTCCATCATCCATCATATATTTCATTGCAACTCACTAAGAGGCAAAATAAAAATAAAATTCATAATCTACAACACAGTTTTAAAATAAAATGAAATACTAGAAATAATTTCACTACGATGTTTATTATTATTATTATTATTCGGTAGACACACTAGCAGATGATGCATGTGTGTATTATACAAAACTTCACTTAATTTCATGGTTTGATAGCGGTCAAACGCAAGCCTATTAACAAATTAAAAAAAAGGTGCAATAACAAAAAAAAACAATTCTTCATTATCAGCGTAAACTCAGCTTATTATAAGTTCTGAATTTCTGATATACATAATGCAGAATAATTTTGCTCCAGTGTTTGTTGCATTTCTTCTTTGCAGCAAAAACACTAGGAAGTGGTAAAGGGCAGGCATTTATGGGGCTATCTTTTGTATGTTGATGTTAAGCCCACTTTGAATTTGTATTTCAATATACCTAAGACATTCTTTACAGGGATCTAAGCAGGAACCAGATAAGTCTGATAGAATCAGATGCATTCTACAACATGACAACAATCCAGAGGCTGGATCTGTCACACAACCAGATCAGCAATGTTTACAAGGAGATGTTCAAAGGACTGACCAATCTGGAGCGGCTGATATTGTCACAGAACCACATATCTGCGATGGCTGCTGGCACCTTTGACTATCTTGTTGGATTGAAACAGTTGTGAGTTGAAAATTATTTTATAATACTAGATTTTGCGGGTCTTCTCCCGCGTTTTTCGGGATAAAAGGGAGCCTATGTGTTATTCTGATGTATAAGCCAGAATAAGCCTATAAGCTATAATATTACTGTAAAGTTTCATCAAAATCCATTCAGTAGTTTTTATCCTTACAAACTTTTGCGTTTGTAATATTAGTAGGATTAGTCTATAATGTCCATAGCAATGCAAAAGCATTTTTGCATACAAAGAAAGAACAATGGTAGTCCATATACTTACTGAATATAGATCAGTAATTACTCTGCTGTGTTGTTTTGCTGTATGTCATTGGAAAAAACATTCTCTAAAAGATTTTTTCAATCTTTTAGATAATGTTTTTTCAAAAACGTCCTTACAACTTATTCAATCACTTCTCTTCCACAGGGACATAACCGACAATCCATTAGTTTGTGACTGCGACCTCCTCTGGGTCGGCGACTGGTCTCGGAACACGAGCGTTAAGCTAGTGGGCAACCCGAAGTGCGCCTTCCCCGAAAACATGGTGAACAAGGTTGTGCGGAAACTGAAAATATTCCTGGACAGGTCCGCATGCGGTAGTGTGCTATCTGGGAACAATTTGATAGTCAAACCAGCACATGACCAAGTAGTTTTCGTGGGGGATATGTTGACACTGTCTTGCAACGCTCCATTTGCCTCAGTTCTGGCGAAATACGAGCTGCGATGGGTGCATCCTATGCTTGAAATCTGTGATGTCAACATCACCAACACAGACATGCAAGAGGAAGGTTTAGCGGAGACTACGGTCCACTTCCCTAATATAACAAACCACCACATGGGCAACTGGACCTGTATGTATACTGACCAGAATCATATCAGGCATAATCATACCGTTGAAGTGTTGGTGCTTTCAAATTCTACGCAATACTGTCCAACAAATTACACTATAGATAATAAAGGGTTGTACTCCTGGCCTCAGCTGCTTCTGAATCATACGGCCATCGTGCCATGTCGCAGTGGGGAAGGAGTAGCCTATAGATCCTGTAGTCCTAATGCTACTTGGGGACCCGCTAACACCAGTGAATGTTCCTACATCAGCAATGTGACCAAACTTTTGCAACAGTTTGCACTTTTGAATGTGAGCTTGGTTCAATATTCTGCAGTGAATGCTACGGAGAGACTAGCCATGCTGATTCAGGAGAAGACGTATCCGTTGGCTGAGATAATTGATCCGGATGATGTTTATTTCATAGCGAAAGCTATAAGGAATTATATGCAGTATATTGCAGAGGAAAAGGATCTTGGTAAGTTGTTTAATACGCTTTGTCTTATTTGTAATTCTATACATTTTTTTTGAGAATTTATATTAAATGATCTGCATTGGAACTGACGAAAATGAAAAGTAAATAACAAATAAGATTAAAAATAAATTGTTAGGTATTATTTGTACATTTAATATTAGCTGAGCTAGCGACTTCGTTCGTGCGGGACTTGGACAATTTTGTTTTTTATCTATTGAAATGGATGCATAGACGAAAGTTTAATTTAAATTCCTGCTTTAATCCCTAACTAAAATTTTCATTGAAATCCGTTAAGCCGTTTCGGGGCTTATTAGAGACAAACTTTCGGACAGACAGACAAAAATTCTAAAGCAGATTTCATTTCAATTTTGGCATTTATTTTGAAATGACTTATTGGTGTAGATAACTCATCTCATTTAGGCCATGTTGTTTCATCTTACAGTTACGTATCTGTAACCGTCAAATATGGCGGCTTGTACGACAATTTCATACTGACTTAACGATTACGTACTGACTTACGGATACAGATGGTTTGAAGCAACCCGCCCTTAGTACTGTCCCAATTTACTTCTGTCGGCGTTATTGGGCCACTGATGTTATTTTCCGCTAATTTTATCCTAACGTATTGGCTGGTTTGCCAAAATCGTTTTACCTAAATGTACTATTTTGATTCGGAGATATTCGATTCCACTAGATTAGCAAAACATAGTAGCTAAATCGATAACAATTGAATTTCAACTTTAAGTCGGGTAGCATAATGGCGAAGTTGGTATAACGGATTATAATCGGACTTAGAGAACTGCATATTTATAGTAAAAAGCCTGTTCCTCATGAATCTGGCTATCATATACAAAGAGATTATTTCGAATCGGACTGGTAGTTCCAGAGATTAGCCCGTTCAAATAAACAATGTCTTCAGCTTTATAATATTAGTATAGAAAAGAATAAATTGTCATGAAATTCTATAATATTAGTATAGATTGTCATCAAATGCCGCAAAATTATGATAACCTTATGAATTATAGCACTTCGCCCGCCACTTCATCCGCGTGGCTCACAGGAACTGTGCATTTTTTCGCGATAAAAAGAAGCCTATGTTACAAAGTGATAATCTAGCTTTCTACTGGTGAAAGAATTTTCAAAATCGGTCCTGTAGTTTTTGAGTTTATCCATTACAAATATAGAAACATACAAAAATCAAATCTTTCCTCTTTATGAGATTAGTGTAGATATTCTAAATGTATTCCTTGGCACATTGCTTCTAGGTCCAACATTGCTAGACGTGATAAGTTCGACCATGAACATCAGTATGCCAGTGTTGGCGCGCGCGGAGTCCAAGTACGGCGTGTGCACAGACATCGCACGCGCCGCCGAAGAGATATCCAAGCACATCGCTAACATACAGGGGCAGAAGGTAAACAGTAGTTTAAGAGGGAACAGGGCGTGAGATTCTCCATACAAACGTATTCCCCTTTTTTCTTCCTGAATAATGGCTCTGGAGTATTTTTTTTTTGTTTCATAAAATCAAGGTCTGCTGTACACATGTCCCTGTCATTTTCTTTTTTTCAGCAACTAATTAGTAAAGAAAATATGACCCTCCAAAAATTACAAAAAATGACCTATTTTTTACCGCCGTGATTAGAGGACTACCAGACAATTTAGAAAAGTTTTTAACATAAAAGAAAATGATAGGAACCTAAGCATACTTTTTTTTAAATAAATAAAAAAAAAAAATTGCATCGGCTCAGTTTTCGAGGAGAAAAAGGGGGAATACGAAACGTCAATCTCGTCAATTTTTTTGTGATATAATCGGTCGGAGCTGCAGCTGTCCCTATCACACACTACGGGGGTTGTTCGGGCGCAGCGCGACGGCAATAGTTTCTTCAAATACCTATTTTTAAAATTTCTCGCAGGCCCCGTTCCCTCTTAAGGGCTCTTCAATTTAGACGGTTAGTGTCGAACTGCTGTCGTGCGGCAGCCGTGCGGGTGTCGCACTGCCTAAACCGGGGCAGTGCTCTAGCCAACTGAGCTACAGTGTCATGTCTGGATCAGTTGAAATTGGAAACTTCTTTTTACATACATCTACATCTATCGGAGACTAATTTCAGACTCCAACTCAATGTCTCTAACTTTGCAGCTGAAATTAGTCTCCGATAGATGTCACCAACGCTCATAAGAGGCGTAAGAAGACCGTTTCTAATTTCAACTGATTCAGACATGACACTGTAGCTCAGTTGGTTAGAGCGCTGCCTCGGTTTAGGCAGAAGTCGCGGGTTCAAACCCTGCCTGTGTCAGTTGTTTTTAAAAATCTGTTATATATTTAATAACATGTTCAATATTTTTCTGTCTTAAAATATAATTTATTTAATTCCAGTCAAACCTAGCCGTGGAGCGATTCCGCGTGAGCGAAGGCTTCACGGGCGCGACTTGCGTGTGGTACAGCGCGCGGCGCGGGGAGCTGCCGCGACTGCACTGCACCACGACTAATCGCACTGTCGCACCGCTGCTCACCGTCACTGACGCACTCATACACGCCAGTGTGCAGGTAAACTTATTATTACATAGTTCATCTGTTTCGACATCTGATTCAGGCTGACATAAAATAAGAAGTGCGCGAAAAGTCCCGATATAATTAAAAAACCGAGTACGGCTCGAGCACCGAATGTTCCGAAATATTCAATAGCGCCATCTATGAGCAAGATGATGACTTCTAGTGGCGCCATCTATGAGCAGATGCCTCCACCCGTTAAGGGTCTTGAGATACGGACAGACGGACAACAAAGCCTATAAGGGTTCCGTTTTTCCTTTGAAGTACGGAACCCTAAAACTTGAAAACTATTGTATTGTTCCAGATCCCCCAATCCCTGGTATACAGCAGCACCGACTCCGGCGTCCTACTACAAAGCCGGCCTCAAGACCTGGTAATCTCAGTATACTCTGACGCGGCTCTATTCCCACTACTACCGGTGGCGGACTACGATTCGGACGCGCGCAACACTCAGCACAGGACTAAAGACTACTACGGCAGGAGTACTAAGAGAGAGGACATGAATATTGAGATTACTTCGCCAATAGTTGGGTTTCAGTTGAGTAAGTATTTGAGGAATTATGTGTACAATAATATATGAGCCGGCCCCATTATTTGAGCCGGCTCCATTATATGAGCCGGCCCCCTTACGTGAGCCGGTCCCCTTACGTGAGCCGGTCCCATTACGTGAGCCGGCCCCATTATATAAGCCGGCCCCGTTATTTGAGCTGGCCCCATTATATGAGCCGGCCCCATTATTTGAGCCGGCTCCATTATATGAGCCGGCCTCAAGACCTGGTCATGTCAGTATACTCTGACGCGGCTCTATTCCCACTACTACCGGTGGCGGACTACGATTCGGACGCGCGCAACACTCAGCACAGGACTAAAGACTACTACGGTCGGAGTACCAAGAGAGAGGACATGAATATCAAGATTACTTCCCCTATTGTTGGGTTTCAGTTGAGTAAGTATTCGAACAATAGGTTAATTTTATTGCACTGTAGTATATTTCATTTAAAAACATCGGACAAGTGCAAGTATGACTCGCGCCCTGAGGGTTTCGAAATGTGCAATAGCGCCATCTATGCTGCTATTACATCATAGTAGATATATCATAATTATTATCTTGATCATAGATGGCGCTATTGCATAAATTTTGTGGCGCCATCTATGAGCAGGTGGCTCCATTCATGGTCATGACAGATGAAGGGTTTCGTTTTTCCTTTTGAAGTATCATACCCTAAAAATACCTTATTGTTAAGATGAGGATAGCAGTGATAGCCTAGTGGTTTAACCATGTGCCTCCCACAGCGAATGGTTCGAGTTCGATCCCGAGGCACGCACCGCTGACTTTTCGAAGTCATGTGCGTATTAGAAATTAATTATCACTTGCTTTAACGGTGAAGGAAAACATCGTGAGGAAACCGGCATGTCCTAAAAGCAAAAATTCGAAGACATGTGACGTCCACCAACCCGCACTGGACCAGCGTGGTGGACTACGGCCCACTCCCTCTCACAGAGGAGGCCTGTGTCCCAGCAGTGGGAACATTATAGGCCGATTATGCTATGCTTATGCTAAGATGAGGCTTGTGTCCTAGCAGTGGGAACATTATAGACTGTTTATGACTGCATGTATGCTATACTATCTTACTAATATTATAAACGTGAAAGTTTGTGAGGATGTATGGATAGATGGATGGATGTATGGATGTTTGTTTACTCTTTCACGCAAAAACTACTGAACGGATTTTGATGAAACTTTACAGTATATAGCTTAGACATCAGAATAACATATAGGCTACTTTTTATCTCAAAAACGCAGGCGAAGCCGCGAGCGGAAGCTAGTATGCTATATTTTCATGATGTTTGCCGGATCTTTATGCGAGTTTCTGTTGACCGTAGGGGACGCAACGTTACGCGACTCGCTACTAGAGCCGATCATCGCGACGGTGCGCGCGGGGTCGGCGGGCGGCGTGGACGGCCGCGCCGCCGTGTGGGACCCCGCCACGCGCCGCTGGCGGGACAACACCTCCGGTACGTCACGCTACACGAGTTTATTTACTACTAGTCTTAGGGCCGATTTCACCAACGTCAGATAACATTTATCCAAGGAATAAAATTGAGATTTGACAGATGTTCTATACAAAATATGTCAAATCTCAACTTTATTCCTTGGATAAATGTTATCTGACGTTGGTGAAATCGGCCCTTAGTAGCACTGACTATAACGTACCTACCCTACCTACCTTACCTACTAGTACCTACTACCTACCTTACCAACCTACCTACCTACCAACTACCTACCTACTACCTACCAACCTAGCTACCTACCTACTTACTATGTACCTACTTACTACCTACCCTACCTACCTACTTATTACCTGCCCTACCTACGCTACCTACTTACTTACTACCTACCCTACCTACTACATACCCTACCTACTACCTAGCCTACCTACTACCTAGTCTTCCTACCTACTACCTTCCCTTCCTTCCTACCTACCTACTACCTACCCTTCCTGCTTACCTTTCTACTTAAGCATATCCAATTATCCATCGTTCGAATTGTAAGTTATGGTCCGGAGTGCATAGAAAAATCAAAAACACTCAGTTTTTCCCGTATTTTCCAATTTCCAAGCAATTTTTCCATTTTTAGGGTTCCGTAGTAAAACTAGGAACCCTTATAGTTTCGTCATGTCCGTCTGTCTGATGCCGTCTGTCACACCCTCGTCAAATCTACAGTTCATAACCAATTTGTATGAAACTCCGCAAGTAGATGTCTTGTATGTGCCGCCATAAAGACCTGTAGTGAAATCACAAAAAATAATATAATTAGGGGTGAATACATGAAACTGAGGGATGAAAAAAAAAATTACGCGCACCCCTTGGTGTGGGGTATCGTTGGATAGGTCTTTGAAAATAACATAAATGTTTCTGAATGACTTTTTTGTTTAAGCGCATATTTAGTGAACTACAAGCTCCCAAACTCGTTAAAAATGTGTGGGGGACACATTGTAATTTTCCAACCACGTTATCTAAAAATGTGAAAAAAATCAAGCTTACAGCATCTAATAAATACACTCGATTAAAATTGGTTTGAACAAGATACGTCAATAACTTTTAGAAATATTCACTATTTTTAGTTTTGAGTTTGAGGACCGCAAAAATAACAAAATAGAAATGTTATGAAGTACAAATATACATATATTTGCGGTCGGAAGACTGAAATACTTCTTGCTACGGAACCCTAGACTGAGCGTGCTCCGGACACACTCTTGCCCGGTTTTTTATATCCTTAATGTAAGCTAACCCAACATTTTCAATTCCAGATTGCAAAATATCACACGTGGTCTCCGAAATGATCATTATAAGCTGCACAAAATTGGCTTACGTCGGACTCCTACAGAACGTCGAAACTGGCATTTACGGAGCCCGAACTGACGGCGCTAGATTCAAGGTATCTCACCCCGCAGTCTACGTAGGTAGCCTCATCCTGATTGGTTGCGTGAGTTGCGCTACCCTTACATACATCATGTGCTACCCAGCTATTCAAATGGCGAAGAAAACCAAACACGCCCTAATTAACACTTGGATAGCCATAGGACTTCTATGCTTCATGTACACTTTAGGCATTTATCAGACTGAAGATGTGAAACTGTGTCAGATTCTAGGATTGCTGATTCATTATCTCTCGCTGTCTTGTTTATTGTGGATGTGTGTTTCCGCTAGCAATATGTATAAGTGGGTGACTAAGACGCATAACCCTGTGAGGACTCCGGAAGATGATATTCCACCGGATGTGCCGGTCCAGAAGCCTATACTAGGCCTGTACCTAGTAGGTTGGGGTATAGCGCTGATTGTGTGTGGAATATCCGGTGCAGTGAATTTGAAGGATTATGCCGGATATTCTCAATGTTTCTTGAGTACAGCGCCCGCTTTAAGCGCTTTATTCGTACCAGGAGGGATTTTGTTAGTGTTTTTGTTGATTTTGTTCTTACTCATACGGTGTACGATACGAAATATGAATGTGCAGTTGTCCGAAGGTACTCAAGCTACTGAGAATGTTGATCTAGAGATGTGGGAACCACAGAGTAACGAAAGAGCCGAGAGAAGGAGTGTGAAGTCTACGCTAGATTCTGAAGTAGAAGATATCGAGCATACGCCTATAATTCAGTTGAGGGCCCAAGTTATTGTCATGTGTTTGTACATGTCTGTATGGTCTTGTGGGGCCATCGCTGTGTACCGACCCTTACCAGCGTATCTGCCGTACCAAGAAGATATTTGTAGCATAGTATACGCTGTATGTGCGACCGTTTTGGGAACATTCATTCTCTTCTTCTACGGTATAGCTAGAAGTGACGTCAGAGCTCAGTGGTCTATGATGCACTGTTATCTACAGAAGAGTAAGCAGTGTTGTAGGAACAGGAGCGTGTTTGACGCTAATCATCAGAACTTGCCGACGAACCAGACGGCTACTCCTCCAACACTGGCGCTACCCAATGATAACAGATCTAGATCTGGCAGCAGGAGTTCTAACAGGACGAATTCCAAAACTAACAACAGTGGAACGTATAAAGCAGCCGCTGAATTAAACGGACAGACTTTACAGAAAGATACATTGAAAAACACAAACAGTAAAGCCCCAAACATCAACCTAGTAGTCCTGCATAGACAGCAGTACAGGTCCAATAATTCTATGATGACGTACCCTGACAACGGGACCGTGGGACCAGAGATATTCTACAATCCAAATCAAATGAATGTAGCCAAAAAGTTCTTCAAGAAACAAAGACAGAATATGAAGAGAAATTGCCTCGAGTTACCGACTAGAAGAGATTGCGATAATGACTCGCATTTCTCATTACCACTGCCTACTAAAGAGGCTTATAATGGCGTAGCGAACATAATAAACTCTGGATCAAAAGTCAACAATACTAATATACACGTCGAAAGATCAAACAACGGCATCAAAGAAACTAGAAATGTTTTAAACCCAAATCTATTAGAAGACGAATCAAAGGACAATTATAAAAGCTATTCAATAGACAAAAAGCCCTGGAACAAAAATGAGGATCCCAAAACTAGTCGGACACAAATTATGAACATATACACAAATGTGCCGGAGACGTTGATACCACAACATCAGATTGTCAAGGCAAATGTACCAAAAACTTTTAATGGACAACGGAGTAGCGTCTCAGAAGAATGCTTGCAAAGTCACGCGAGCGAGCAGCCAGAAATGAGGACAATATCACAACAATGCAGCCTCGAATACAGTTCGGCGTCAGAAATAGCGATGCCTAATACATGCTCCGACCAAACGCTTAACACACATTCAGAATTGACGTCATTCCAAGAAACTCACAGTGCCTTATGTTCTACCAATGAGATCACAGACACAGAGAGCTTTGGCCAGTACATAGATTATCTACAACCAGGGAAGCAAGATAAAGAAAATATCGTAGATAAGTCCCTTCAAGACATTTCAGAAGAATGCACCATGAATTCTGACGATATTAACAGGTCCAGTACTCCGCCACGCCTAGAAGTAGGTTCGGGGGAGTTAGATAATCTTCTCCGTAGTCAAGATATGGAGGGATCCAAAGATAAAATAGACGACGATAAAGATACGTTCTTCTTGGCGAAAACTACGTATGACTTCGAAACTTGCAGTACTAACGCAAGCGAGCAAGGCTTCGAGAACGAAAGCGATATCTACTGTCCTAACTACCAAATGTCGGAAGTGAGTATTCGAAGTCATGGCTTATACGCCCCATCGCCTTCATCCATGTGTCCAAACGAGATCAGTTTCAGCAATGAAGACGTTTCAAACCTCGAAAGTCAGTACGTGAACTATGATCCTGGGTGGCGAAAGACGATAAAAAGTAATCCTAAATTAGGGAAATACGTTCCGACGCCCGCGTTGAGTTGTCCCGAAGTTAATCGGGATAGCAGTCCGGTGTCGTTCGCGAGCGAGATAGATGAGCTTTATACTCAGATAACGAGTAGAGAGAGGGAGCGAGACAGAGCGCCGAGAAAAGAGACGGGGCTAGACGTGACGTTGAACAGTGACGTAACATTGAAGCCAGCTGACAGTGACAGTTGTGTCAGCGAAGCGGTGTCAGACGTCGAAATTAAAGGCGAAACCACCGTGTAGTTAAAACTTGGGACTTTTAAACAGGCATTTTGATACCTAGTACGTTTTTAGATAATTTCTTCTAGCCTTCCTTTAGTGTTTTGGGACTTTTTAAGTAATTTATGTGGACTCTTTGTTATTGAAAGGGACTATTCTGTATCATAAAGCTATTTCGACTTTCGAGCAGCTATTAGACTTAACAAATTACTATAGCGTGTGATAAAATGAACTGTACCCCTAACACGACATAATGAATCTATGTGACGTTATAGTATAGTACGTTTCAAATGAGAACTTCCTTCGACGCAATGTTGGCACCCCTGAATGTCAATATGTTATAATGTTTTTAACGTTATTGAAAGTTTTCTTTCAGCACCAATTTTCGTTCACCACTTTTTAGTGTCCTAGGTGTTACTTTAAATCTAAAAAAAAAAACATAGAACGTTAAAACCTAGATAGAATGACAGACAGGGGAGCCAACATTGTGTCGAAGTTAACTCGTTACGTGAAACGCATTATACAATTTTATTTCAGACAAACGTTGTTGATGGTGACTCTATTTCGCTTGGAGTTCTTGCTAGGGATACAGATGTGGTTTCATACTAAAAATGGAAAATTCATACTAATGTATAGATTATGACTACATATTGTAACTATTAAATTTTTTTCAATATTAGACTAAAGATTTTTTTAATCAGTGCTCAAGTTTTAGCTATGATAAAGTATCGATGTTTATTGTTTACCTTAAATTATTTGAAGATGAAAAAATAATTTTCTATTTATTCTAAAACGTTAGAATTATTAGAAACGATTGCAGTAAAACATCTGTTGTGCGTGGTAATATACGCGAGGTCACGTAAATGTATCCGCGAATAGCGACCTTCTTTATCTGATAGACTTTGATCTATTTATGTTTTTTTTAATATGTTAAACATGACAAGACCAGATGACGAACACCTACTAAAATACAAAACATTTGATCTTGAATATTTCATTTGGAATTCTACCTCTTTCTAAGAATAGAGTGTTACTAATGAGACAAAAGTACTGAAATTGATAGAATTCCAAAGAAAAGTTACTTGCGGTCATATAAATCATTTTCAAGAAAATGTTTAGTGTTTGGTCTCTAGTTTTAATCTGTACCTTCATGATCTTAGAGAATAAAATATTACACTTGGGCACTGAATAAAAAAATCCTCCATATCTTTCAAGCCAGCATAACACATGAGTTTTGTATATGTGTGAGTGAGCCTCGATTGGTGGAAAACCAGTACAAACCGGTTAAACAGCACACACACAAATACAAAGCTGATGTGACGTTATTAAGATGTGGGCTTAAAGATACACGTGGCACATTCCTGCCCACCCCAATAGATCTACATTGAACGACTGAAATATTTACGTAACAAAGGGCCTAGTTCACCGACAAGATAACAGTCCGTTAAATTGAAAACGGCTGTTTATCACATCTCTTTCCATACAAAACGTCATGTTAAACGGCCGTTTACAATTTATCGGACTGTTATCTTGTCGGTGAACTTAGGCCTTTACCGACATGAAAACTGTCCGATAAATTGTAAACGGCCGTTTAACATTTTATAGAAAAAGGTATGTTAAACGACCGTTTTCAATTTATCGGACTGTTATTTTGTCGGTGAACTTGGCGCTAACATTTGTGACAACCAGTGCCATTCAAGACTTGCTTGCAAATACTGTTTGAAATCGTACCTGATTTTTTACCAGTCAACTCGGACAAGTAGTAATCGTCACGTAAGGAAAGAGCGTTATGCCCCTTCCATGCGACTTTTTCTCTCTTTCTATTGAATACGAGACGTAAGCAACTTCGTTCCTAACGGGGTCCCCCGACTACACATTTTTAGGGTTCCGTACCTCAAAAGGAAAAACGGAACCCTTATAGGATCACTTTGTTGTCCGCCGTCAGTCACCGGACCATAAGTGGAGCCATCTGCTCATAGATGGCGCCATTGGAAGTATGCAGTAGCGCCATCTATGGTCATAGATCGGAACCCTTAGGGCGCGAGGCATACTCGCACTTGTCCGGTTTTTTTTTTGTTTAGTTTTCTCTTTGGCAACTAAAACGTATGCATTTGTTAGAATTATTAGGATTTGGATTTGGAATCTATATCAATGTGAACATAGGTATCATAATGATCAACTTGAGTGATTCATTCTCATATCGGTGTCAAAACATTCTTCAAAATAATTATGCTAATGCGCACCAGACACGTGTCAAAAATCTGTCCAAACAATTGCACTTTGCCATATTCTATTGTAGGTTCTTAGCGCACAGCAATACATTCAAAAGGACACGGCAGACGCCCATAGAACGCTGGGCTTCAGATTGTGTATGTCGGTACAGATATGAAATTAGTTTGGTGTGATCGAGTATTTCAAGAGTATTTAAATTCATTTTTTATTTGTTTTTGTACGTAATTGGGTTAAAGAGAAATCTTCGTATTTGTGACAGTGAGGTTAAGTATGGTGTGAATGATCCAATGAAGTACAGCGCGACTAATGAGTTCTCAATTCAAAGGTTTTAGTTGCTGTCGACATGATATTCTGTGGAGGCACGCGCTAGCCAGCATGCACCCGTTTTTGTTTTATTAGTTTTTTCAAAATGTCAACGGCATAATCATTTTATTTCTTATTTATTTCGATTTTTGATTCCAATTCTTAATCTCTAAGATATATAGCCAAAGAACAATTAAAATATATTTTTATTTTTGGTTAAGCTTTTATTACTGTACCATATCAAGCCCAAAACTGCCGACGTCCTTTAAATAACCGGCAGTGGATGGCAAAGTGCAGATATTTGTTCCAAGTTTGCACGTGTCTGGCGCCCGCTTAAAAAGAGAAAATTTTATGAGTATTCACACATCGTGGATATACTCGTAAGCCATTTTTTTACCAATGCAAACAGGGGTTTTATAAGTTTAACGTGTGTATCCGTACGATGAACCGCTTTTGATTTAGTTAATTTCTATGTTGAAAGTCTATTCAACTTAAAGTTGTCAAGTGATTTAATGGGGTGCCCTGACAGAGAAGTATCTGGTTTAAAATTAAACTGCTTATCATTGGTGTCAAGAACAGGCCTAGATGGTGTACCTAACATCGTCAGACAAAAAACTTTGAGGAGAACGCGAGGAGAGGGATCGTTCCAAAACAAAGGCATTTTAATTAAATGATTTTTAACCAGTATATGCAAGCAAGTGTTTCTGTATATTTTTTCTGTTAGCATTTAAGTTGTATATGTTAAACTGTATAGTTATTTATTATTAAGTTTAAAACAGTCTGAGTAGCGAGGTAAAGCTTCTGTGTTGTGTGACGTATGCTTGAGTTTGAATACGTAAATAATACCCACAATTAATGGTGCCTTGCTTTCTTGAAGTTGGAAGTTGTTTCTGCCAATAATATAACCAGGCTCGGCGTACTCCGCGCTTAAAGTAAGTCAAAGAATTTATTTCAATTAGACCACTTACAGGTACTTTTGATTTGTCAAGGAGTCAGTCAGTTAGTAAGCAAAATTAAGCTAGATGCTCGTTCCAAAGCGTAGATTGCTATGGAGAAGAACGAGCAAGAAACTCTATGGTTACTCTTTTAAATCAAGATGTTACAATTGCATGATTACGACCAACTGAAAGAAAGCATGGTAATAAATTATGTGCCAAATCCTATTAGAATTTCCAATAATCTTTTGTACCTACTCATATAACTCGAAATTGTATTGATAAAATTGACTGAAAATACCCCCCGCCTTATGTCTAGTCCACTTTTCATGGCGTATGGGTTGAATTGTAATTTTGACAGTTAACATTTGGCAGCTAAAATATTCAGGCACCTTTTTAGGTTAGAAGCAATTAATTTCAACTGTTTTTTTTTATTTTTCATCCCGCATGGCTCACCCCCTCTTACAGATAGTGGGCCTGAATCCCAGCAGTGGGAACATAGATTGACTGATTATGGAAAATGCATTACCCAATGGAAGATCATGTCAATGGTCGAGTTACAAATTCACCCCATACCGGCAAATCATTTAGAATCAAACACCATCTCATTTTTGTACATTTAGTGGAGAATAAAATCAATAAAAAAAATGTTTAGTATACAAGGTTTAATAGAAGATGAAATTATACTTTTGGGGGTGAAACTGGTTTTAGTACGAGAGCAACTTTATGTTTTAGTACGAGATTTATGGGTTTACTCACGTACACATTTCTGATAATCCCGAAATTTTTCGGACTATACCAGAGCTTCTTTTTATGAAACTCATGCGTTTGGAGTCCGATACTAGTCGGGCATAGCCGAAATATGCACACAAGTAAAATCGTATAAATCCATAAATATGACTGACTTACGGATCTTCATATAGAAACAAATCAGAATATCAAAGTCGCTCATATATTATTGGTAGATTTCACCCCTTCATTTCACCCCCTGCAGTATTATTTTCTCTTCGTTTAAACCTCTTGTAATTGATGCGTGCCTATTCGATGTCTGGCCTAACTGTGTTTTGGCTTTACTTTAGTTGTTACAAATGAGACGACGCATTTCTGTATTTTAATTATATTTATTGTAATCTTTGCAACTATTTTTGGTACATACATAGTCATTCAAGCCATTTTTGTAATATGTTTTAAGAAGTAAAGTGAAGATTACCTATAATGTCTAATTTTATAGATAAACGTTATTTTGAATATTAGAAAAATACGTGCATTTATTTTCTTTCTGACATTCATTGAATGGATTTATATTATATTCTTCTAAATACAGTAAACCTCTGTAAATATTACCGTCTCATTTGTTACAACGAATCTATGTAGATATAATCGTAGTAAATTTCTCTATGCAGCTATTGTGATATAAAATCTTCCTTATTTGGCGCCGTGGAGTGCGCCTAGAGACTGTAGGTCGCTCTATATAATTATTATAATATGAGATTTGTGAATATTATATGATACCGAAAATTTATTAATGGTTAGCTTTTTGTGGAGCATATTGCGTATTAAAGAGGCGTTTGCACTTGTTTTTGTTTTAATTATTTAGTTACATTGATCAAAAGGTGGAAACTTTATTTCTTATACAATAGATGGAGTGTGATAGCGCTAGAGATAAAAAGACATTTTGAAAAGAGAGACATGGACAAGCGACTATAGTTTAAATTATGTTCAAATATAGTCGCTTGTCCTTGTCTGTTTTTTCAGTATTTTGCTGTTGTCCGAAGATATGTGTAATAAAATGTTAAACCTGTGTTTTGACATACCTATTTGTAACGGAGAATGCAGGGGTATGTGGTATGTCTTCAAAGCAGAATTTTAAACAAATAATTGATGTACAAAAAAATAAAAAAATATTATTTAATTAAATTGACATTAAAATTTCATTAATTAAAAACAACAATATTATAATCATATGTATAAAACAATAATCGGGCATTAAGAATGTCTTTGGTATACATGCTATAAACTATTCTATCTTTAATAACATTTTAAACATTTATGCAACAAGTCATAAACAAAAAAATGTCTAAAGAAACCTTCTGAAACAATATATTAATATAATTATTTCGATTTCACGATAACAAAAATAAAATCGAAGTAATTCAACTATCGAAATAAGAGTCATGGCTTTCAATAAAATAATGCCTCATTGTGCCTCATCTATCACTGATAATGATAATAATATCATGCTGCAAGGGACGAGCTATTACGGCCACAATAACACGACACAAGGGCTCTTTCCATTTAGACGTTTGCGGCCTTACCACAAAAAAGATAGACACACGTTAAACGCGAATGCTACCAAAAATAATACACACTTGTTTTAGACAAGTTAGTGCTAAAACAATTGCCTATTATTATTGGTAGCATTCGTGTTGAACGTGTGTTGAACAGATGTTTAGTTTTTTGTGGTACGGTCGTTGGTGTCGGACTGCTGCCGTGCGGGTGTCGTATTGTGCACCGCTGGTTGTTTTTTTTCATACATCGCGTCGAGAGCATCGTCCGACTGTCGTGCGTGAGTCGCACGACAGCCGGACGATGCTCTCGACGCGTCATCTGTATGGAAAATAAAAACCGGCGGCGGCGGTGCGCAGTATAAACTCGCACGATTGCCACACGACTACCGCACGGCAGCAGTCCGACACCCAGTCTAAATTGAAAGAGCCCTAACACTACTTACGTGTCGTGTCGTGATGAATTAGTTCATCAAAAGCCTATCGATTCATTTAAGTTGTATGAAGGTGTGCACACTATTCTGACATGATGCGTCAGAATAGGTGTAACAGCTTCATAAAAAATATACATTGCTATAATATTCTAATAGGTATCTTCTGATCGTTACCATGGCCGCGAACAATCTCTCATAATAATATTCTTAATTCTATAGCACAAAATTCGGCATGCTGTTAATTATAATTACTATTCTTATAAAATATGTATTTGAGCAAGAAAATATATCTTTAAATTAAAAATAGGAACACACATCGCTGGAATGTTTCAGGTAATTTCAACAGAGTTAAAAAAAATTGACTTCAAGGAAATCTTGAATAGGTATTGTGATGCATATTACTTACTATTACAATGAATCCCTAAGAAACAATTTCGAAATTCACTGTAAACATTATTTCAATCATTCAATAAAATCTGTTGGAATTCCACGAAGAATGTCTTAACACATACCTAGGTATCACTCATTGTTTAAGTTCACAATATATAAATTAAATACGCTTACCTACGCACCAAATCAAAGGATTTATACACTTCCAAGTTGTTTCACGGGCACACACATGTTTATTACACAACAACATGTTAACATGTTGATTAAAAACATGTTAATTAACATTTTGCCAACTACCTATTTAATATTTTGAGGGTAAGCACTAACAAATCATGCTTGCGTCGGCGGTAGTACCAATCTAGCCGTAAGTACGCGCCCTCTATCAGCTACGGCGCCCAACATACGACCCATCAATCCTCGTGGCACTTCTTCTATTATTTTTTCTTTGACTGGAAAATAAAAATATTGGTTAGGTTCCTACAGAGAAGAGAACTACATACATACATAATAGACTGCTAAAATCATTACCCTTCCTTTTGGCTTTGTCGAGTCGGGTAAAAAGTGAATTTTAAGATCCACTGACGGGTATAACAAAATAATCATATTGTACCTCAATACTTGGAGTGCAGTTAAGATTATGCACATAATATCAATTTTTTTCACACCACTACCTACCTTTGGGAAAAGGTGTTATCCCTCTAGTTATCAAGTTACTGCAAACAATTATGGATCTAAGTATAAGCAAAACTTTTTTGCTTGTGCAACGTCGCCGGAAAGACAAACCCTAATGTTAGAAGAGGCCACCATTAAAGCCTACAGAACCCGTATAACTTACCTATAAGGAAATCCAGCAGCACATCGGTCAGTTCCTTACTGCTGGGCTCAGGCTTGGCGACTAGCCGCAGCGTGGAGCTGCTGCAGTGTTGGGCGCTGGACACCAGCTGTGCTGCGCAGTCCTTGTTGCCCACTAGTAGTGCTGGGGCGGACGTGCGGAGACCTGGCTTCACTTGCCACCAGGCGGCTCCTAGAATAGAATATTGGAGAAGGTATAGTGCGGTGGTGATTTGTTCCAAGGCTTGGAAATGCTTGTAGAAGTTCTAGAAGAGTCAATGTGCTACACAGTCCTTGTTACCCCACTAGTAGGTGATGCGGGGGCGGGCGTGCGGACACCTGGCTTCACTTGCCACCAAGCGTCTCCTAGAATAATGGGGAAGGGATAGGGGTGATATGTTCCAAGGCTTGGAAATGCTTGCAGAAGTTCTACAAGGCGGTAACGTTCTGGAAGCAGTGGTGGTCCGAGGGGGGTTGTAGGGGTCATGATCCCTCCCAAAATCTTATAAAAATGTGTGAAACACGGTAATTCACGATATAGCACGTCGGCTTTAGTCGGTATGAACCCCCTCCAAAGTCTTCGGATGCGACCGCGCCTGTGACTGGAAGTCAGGATTTTTTTAAGTAAGCTATCTTTTTAGGTTGTGCTTTCAAAGTTTAGCCTTGCTATGGCGAGTTCAACTATTGGTGAACGTCCCATAATCGCCACTCTCACGGAGTTCAAACTTATACGCTTCTCAGTTCGATGTCATCAGTGTAAGTTGAAGGAATCCTAACGTAATTCTTTCAGGTCTTCGTTGCAGTCTTTGTTACCTACTTGTTAACTTTGACATGAATTTACCTCTAACATAGTTGAGCGCGCCGGTCCAGTCGCAAGCCCGCGAGCTGGCCCATCGACCCTCGTGGTCGTTCAGCTCCCCCTCAGCCAGCCACCGCTCCGGGAAGTACGGCCACTGAAGCAAGCACAATACGTTAATATTGAATGGTATCTGAAAAGAATAATATCTACGTTATGAGCTAAGACAGGTAGCAGGTAGGCCCAATGCCGTAAGTAAGTAGCCTTTTGTGCGCCCGGTACGAGCATCTATAGGTACAGGGTAAAATTAAAACCAGTGCGGATATTTTTGGAGGTGAAAGTACTCATGAATATGATCAACTTTTGTTGGCGCGCGAAAGAACTGACCAGACTAGGGCCCAAAAGAGTGCAGTATACAGGTGGCAGGTTAGACAGTGGAAATATTTTAAAGGGTCATTATACTCATCATTATGAACAACTTTTAATATGGGACCATGCCCTGAAATCGCGAAAAAAAAAATCAGCTGTTCCATACATTTATGTTCACTTATCTCAACAAAATGTATGGAACAGCTGATTTTAATTCGTTATTATTGCTATTATATTACGTTACTAATTTAGACGCGCATAGCGTTAGCGTTACAGCGTAAGCAGAAAAATGTACGGTGATGAGACCGTACAGGTATAGGTACTACGCATTTCATAAGTAGGTAGCTACTATCGTGGATGACAGTGATTGGACTCAATGGTAAAGAAAACAGCCGATTGGTTGACCAAAATACAAAAAAAATATCAAATAAGTTAGGAGGTCTATTCTGTACAGACACGCTGCGTGATATCACCGCGAAAACTGCCAAATTGTTTGCGAAAATTCAAGTCAATATGATGAAACATGAACAATATTGTACACTTTAATTATTATCCTTGTAAGATCATAGACAATGGCTCTCACTCTATACAAAGATAATTTCTCTTTGGTTCGCACTCTTGTCAAAACGTCATCATGGTGAGAACACGTTATTTTTACTGTGCCTAATTTTTCTTTTCTCTTCTATTTGAAATAATGATTTAAATTGTATTTATAATAATACTATTCATGTCAACTTGATGATCAAGCAATACACGAATCTGATGTTTTAATCGCACCGCATGCCACCTACCTATATTCTGCCAGTAGCAACTCGTCACAACAACACCTCTTACTTGCTTTTATTGGCTTCGCTGGCTGTTCAGATAGCACGTAATAACACAATAGGTAAAGGCAATAACGACGACAGGCAGGTCTATACCTAAAGGTCGCCTTCCAAAACCAGGGATAGTCCTTTTCACGAACCACAGAAACAGATGCAATCACGACACAATAATCGCATTTTCTTGGACGGATATCATGGCGACCTACCATCAACTAGAGCTGGGGTAGTACAATGCATCAACTAGCCTGAGCTGGGGTAGTACAACAGTGGGGTAGTACAATGCATCAACTAGAGCTGGGGTAGTACAACAGTGGGGTAGTACAATGCATCAACTAGAGCTGAGCTAGTACAAACCTGTATGAAGTGTAGAGCTCGATGGCAGAAAGCGGCCGGCGGGTACTGCCAGTAGAGATTCGGGTGAGGTGCACTGATGACTGCGAACTTGCTGATCAGCTGGCCGCGGGAGTGGACGAGGTACCTGAAAGGAGAGACCAAATATTATAAGTAGGTTCGTACCTCAGATCATAGATCAGGTAGGTACCCTCTTTTTTTTTTGGAAAGGACCGGAAAGTAGGAAAATTGTCAGAAAAAGTAACAGAAAAAAAATATTTTTCCTGACTTCCTCTCAGTTAGGTACTTAAGCAGTCTTTAATACTTGAAAAAAAAACCCTTATAAGTAGGTATATTGAGAAACTTCAGTATTTTAATTTTAAGAAAACTTAGCAGTGTGGGATTACTACCTACTAGCTAAGCTAATTAAAGATACTTCAGCAATCAATAGCCAATAGCGCAACGAGTAGGGGTCGAACTTCACTTCCTTCTCATGCCTAACTATTGGGCTATTATTGCTCCAAACTCCCAAGTTTGTGCAGAAGCCACTCAATATCTTTTTAAGTAATTATGGGTGCTTCGATTAACTACTGAGTGCACGCGTAAAACTTCATAGCTGATTAGAGAATGCAACAACATAATATACACCTTATCAGTAGCTTATCATGACATACGAGGGGAAAGTCGTCGATAGAAGGCGTCACAGTCACTATCAATCAATTAAACTTGACCTATAAGCCTATCGTACGGCATATAATATTATTACACGTCACCAAACAACTTGCATACCATTCCAGATAACGACGACGTGATAATATTTAAAATGCGACGTGTTAACAGCTGTAAAACAGGATTTCGTTTAGGGGGGGAAGGGGAGTGAATTTTTGTGATTTTACAAATATACTATTCAACCGAAAATTCGTTTTGAACAAAATGATTTAAGTAGATAGTTTATCCATTAATTTGGGGGGAGGAGGTGGCAATTGTACCCATTCCCCCTCCTCCCTATCAATATCTAGATACAGACCTACGTGTTAATAAAATATCGCTCGAAGCTGGCGCTAGACATTTGTAGGATTTTGGGGTTTTTTTCCTTTGCTTTAGTAGGTATCACCCTATTGCAAAAAGTTCGCTTGTAGGTACTAAAAAGTTGAGAGAAAGTGCTGCCACCAAGTGTGAAAAACTCGCACTTTTTCTTCTAAAGTCAAACACGCGGCTCGAACACATAAAAATAAATTTGGTAGGTAGGTAGTGGTAGGTAGGTACAATACCTACTAAGATTTATTCAAGCAAAAATAATTTGAGTACCTACCTATCGAACTGTGTTAATTACTGTTGTGAAATGCACTGTTTCTTATCGTATCCGTCCTGGGACAGATTTCTTGCGGCGCAGTTAATGGTGAGTCAATTTAAGACACTAATAATATTAAAAAAAATCCTGTGTGCAAAGTTAATACATACATTTGCACTTTGCATTATGTACCTTGCCGGTTTTTCAAATTTTACCTAAAGGCTTTGATGTTATCTAAGAAAACCAATGACAGATGGCAAAGTTCAATGGGTGTGAAAACGCGGTTGCACATAGTTTGTCGCCGGCTTAAGCCTGCAATACATGTTGGCCGAGCGTTGTTGAGTGAAGACCAATACCAACATGTAGACGGTATATTTGCCTTGTCCTGCTATCGCTCGGTGTCACTTGCCTAGTTGGTTAAGTTAAAGACAAGCGCCAACGTGTATAGACCTCATTTGACGTAGCTTGCTACAATTTGCAGTCGCTCGCGATCACTTGCCTCACTTCGGAGCGGTGTCGGTTTTTCTGCACAAATCTAAGGCGCTCGCGCGCGCTCGTACAATAGTGTTCATATGTTTGTTCGCGCGCTATTATGCGGTTGACGTCAAACTTGCCGAACGTGTAGACAGTAGCGCTTGCCTTGTGTCAATTTGTCTAGGCTCGCGTTGGTCTAAGTTCGGCCAACATGTATTGCAGGCTTAGATAACTAAGGTCTCTAACTAACCTTTAACTAAGGTCGTCGGCTTTAGGTACTTATAATGTTTTCGAGTTCCTGAATACACCATTCCGTTTGCCTTTCCGTACCATATAGGTGTTCAGTGTTGACAAGACGTTTTTATATCTTGCTACAGCTTTAGTTGTCCAACGACCGGCCAAATTTTTAAATTAAGAATATGAGACAAAAATAGAAAATTATTTTGCACCCGCTCGCTGTGGTACGACAACCCTTGTCCACTTCTCACAGTAGCCGAGTGCTGCCCCTGCGTGTCGCCTATGGGTACGCCCTATACCTAAACATACTTCTTATTTCACTACTTAACATAGTAGGTAGGTACTGCAATAGGTTTTGGCCAAGTTTTACGATCGGCCGCCTGCCTGTCGTCAACCCTCCTTGGGAATGCTTTTGTTGATGGTAACCGTCACCTACGGTCTCTCTATCTCTGAAGTACCTACATCATTCCAAAAGTTAACCATCTGCCGGGTTCCGATGCTAACATACCGTAAATACTCTCAACTTATCGGAAGAGTACCTACCTACCTATTTGAGAAAACAAAGAAGGAAAACCTACCAACTGGATTTTCCTTTACGCCTCCTTTACGCGGTAGGTATTTAATGATAGGTAGGTAATACCCTCAGATCATAGAAACAAGGAGATGTGCCAAGACGCCATCGAGCTTGATGCCTGCTTGAGCAAATTGCTTATATTAAAAACGTACGCGCTGGCGACGAACCGAACACGATCGATGGTATAAATACAGTGTTTTAGTTTAGTACTAGTGTTGAGTGACGATTAACAGTGTTAGATTGAGGGTGTGCGGAATGTTCAATCCGTGGGAGATCTTTTTATTCACAAGGAGCGCTTAATTATGCGCGTAATTGTGTCGAAAAATGTACTAAAAGTGGCATCAGTTGTTCCGGTACCTACTAATTTGCTATGATGGCAAATCTTCTTGTTTCTATGATCTGAGGTAATACCTATAAGTAATTCAGGGAAGTCAAGAAGAGAAACCTGTTATCTGGATTTTCCTTTACCTACGCGGTATTAACGATAATATTGCATTAGTAACTCATTAATTCATTATGAGAAGTGCATTGATTCGGAGATTATCATCAGACTCGTGTACAAAGGACACTGGTGACATCATTGTGACGGTTGTCTAAACAAATGATTAAAAAACATCATCGTACGATAATTTCCGACAGTGCTTGCGTAGACGCATGGCAGACGATTTGTGCTCAATCGAGTACCGTATCTGATAAGTTTAGCGTTTTATGATTTTTTGCTGTTTAAAATCAGAATGGTTACAAAGGTCAGGAAACGCGTGAGATTGGGTTATTGTATCCACAAGTTGTCTCGTTCAAGCTACAGCTCAAATTGCGAATTGGGGTAACTTGCGTCAGCCAGGCACATGCATGCATTTGGCAATTCGACTTTCGAATCAGACAGACCTTTGACCGAATCTTTGGCGGAAAATGTGCCTATCAATACAATTAAGTTGCAGTGTCAACAAGATTTAAATATTCAATCTGCTTATCTTATTTTGGGATGAAGTCCAAGTATTTTGATGTCGTTACTTTTTGCTCTGTTTTCTTATAAAAAATTATAGGTACCTAATTGTATCTAACTAATAATTTCCAAAATTTAAGACACTTTTCTAGGAGCACCTAACTACTTTTGGCAACCTAACAAAATGATAGAGGTACGTAGCAGCCCATGAAGTACCTACCTATCTTCCTATATGCAATCTAAAAACTGGGGGCACTGGGGGCACTGGGGTATGCATGCATATGCATGAAATAAATGACTTGACTTTTGACATCTACCAGATAAGTTCTAGATTAGGTATTTTTTCTGAAATTTGACTTTATTTTTAATTCGCCAGATAAATCTGTATGGGTAAGCTACTTTTGAAAAGGCGATTTATAAGATAGGTATGATAACTTTTTAACAAGTTTATCATTGTTATAGCAATAGAAATTGTTGCCATTACTGATGTGTAACACGGCTGATATGCCGAAGAGTTAGCGCGGCTTAGCTGCACTGCGAGTACCTACCTACCTTTCGGTCCAACTTTCTCAGAAACTATCTGTGGTAGATACTATTTCTTTCAGGACGTCGTGCTAAGTTAAGGTGCTAAGGATCTAGTAGTGAGAATATGATAATAATGTAGCCAGACTAGCCAGAATTATTTAATTGAGCTTCCATAACGCTCATATTTACAAGTTGTCTCTATGGCCGAGATAAATAGTCGTTACTAAGCAAAGGCTTAGCCAAAGTAAGTGCTAAGCCACGTTCTAAGTATCTAATTCGAATAAATAGACAGTACTTTAGCATTTACTTTCGATGAAAGCCAACCTAACACTAAGCCAATGCTTTGCTTAGGCATAGTATAGATTTTTGAAGACTTAGCACGTTCTAAGTATGGATTTGATATTTGTTTTGAGGTTCTTTGCTTATCCTCTTAGGCGTCGTATTACAAAAATACAATAAAACATATGTTTTATTGGATTAGATGAGATTACAATTTTTATTATTATTAGAAATTAATTATCACTTGCTTTAAAGGTGAAGGAAAACATCGTGAGGAAACCGGCATGTCCTAGAACCAAAAATTCGAAGACATGTGACGTCCACCAACCCGCACTGGGCCCGCGTGGTGGACTACGGCCCACTCCCTCTCACAGAGAGGAGGCCAGTGTCCCAGCAGTGGGAAAATTATAGGCCGATAATGCTAAAATGCTAATGCTACAATTTTTTTTGAGGAGGTCGATAATTTAGTATCAGAAGATGTCGACCAGATGCCTAATATTCCAAGATTTCCCAAATGTTACTTATGAAATAAAATTAATCCATTCCACTTTTTTTCCGATCAAGAATTTATAGACAGATACAGATACGTTTGTCAGTATCTGTCAGTAATTTCAGCAAAGCGTAAGCGTAGACAGCGTCATTTTGATGCGTTCAAATTTATACTTATTTTAATTCTGGATTAAAATATTTTTCAGCTGTTTAAATGTAATTATTATTATTAATTGTATTAATTGTTCAATTTGGATTAATTTAAAATTAAATTCATTAAGGAAATAAAGCAAATTCAGTTGTTTATGAAATTAACATTATCGAGTATACTATGAACGCTTCTGAAGCATTAAAGAAAAGTAGTACTTTCGCTTGAACTATGACTTAGCTCGTGCTAAGCAAAGGTATGGCCATAGTAACGTCTATTTATGTCATATCGGATACTTTGCTAAGCTAAGTCAAAGCAGTACTTCCCGAAGTAATACTTTTGACTGATGCTTAGCAACGACTATTTATCTCGGCCTATGTGCTCATTATTGTCAGTTATAATTATGTCGTTATTGTCGTTAATCATAGATATTTCTTAAATTATGACGCAGGAGCTTAATGAAACAAAAACTTTGGGACTTCTCTTGCACTTCCTGCACACGTAGCATGAGCAGTATACAAACGGGTTTAGTCGATGGAAAAAATAGGCAGAAAGATTCCTCCTCCTCGATTTAGTTTCTATTCTTCAGTCGACAAAAGTCTACAACTGCACGGGTGAGGTAAGGATAACGAGTTGGATAGAAAGAACTTATTGTCTATTCTTAGTAGAATAGAGATAGGGTCATATGATTTTTGAGAATCACTTATATATTTAATAACTTAATAGAGATAGGATTGGTCATGCTACGCGTGCTGATGCATTTGCAGATTCTCACACATAATTAACAACTAGAGATATAAAAGTCCTTACCAAGCAAGCATCCCTCCAATACCAAATCCAATTACGACAGCCTGTCTGTTCTCTGACACTCCAAGAGCCCTCAACAACGCTGAGAGCTCCTCAACAGCCCTCGGAGGAGACAGCTCACTCCTGGATCCTCCTTCACTGCCACCTGTCCCCCTCAAATCCAAGGTTACGACATGGTGGTCTGTTTCTGCTAACCGCCTCACCACATTTGCCCAGTTCGGTCCCCATAGGTTGCCTGAATCTGGGGCGTCTTTGAGGATCAGGACCTTCTGTCCTGTTCTTGGGCCTGTCTCCACGTAGTGGTACTTGACACCCTGTAATCAAAGATAGGATAAGGGTAAAAGTGGAGGAATTGTATTCAAGGTGGCTGGGGTAATGTATGGATTATTAGCGGCATATCTAATCTATAGGTACTAATATTATCAAGCTGAAGGAATAGTTTGTTTGTTTGAACGCGCTCTCTGGAACTCTGGAACTAGGTACCAGTGGATTCAAAACATTTTGTATATTATGATAGCCAGATTCATGAGGAATAGTATATAATAGAGTACTTAACATCACGCTATAATAATTCCCATTGCTGAGACACAGGGCCTCCTTTGTGAAAGGGAGTGGACCAGAGTCCACCACGCGGGCCCAGTGCGGGTTAGTGGACGTTACATGGCTTCGAATTTTTGGTTCTAGAACATGCCGGTTTCCTCACGATGTTTTCTTTCATCGTTTTTAGAGCAGTGGTGATGAAAGGAATTGCACCAAGTGTGCGCCTGGGCGGGATTTGAACCCACGACCTTCCATTAACGACCACGACCTTCGATTAACTTGTAAGTCGGGGCCGCTGCTGGACCACTACTGCTCAATGTGATTATCTAGCCGTGGACTGTTATAAGCTGAAGAAATGATGATTGTTACCCGTCACTTCGTCTGCGTAAAGATGGATGAAAAGTATATCTGCTTTTTCAGGACCCAGGCTACCTCTTTGCCAAATTTCATCCAAATCCGTCCAGCTGTTTCAGCGTGAAGGAGTAACAAACATACACACAAACTTTCACATTTACAACATTAGTGGGATACTTACTATATGATCATTTTGATGTTATTGGAAGTTTTATGAGTCATCGTTTCTATCTACCTAATATAACTACGGAATCTAAGCCGTCATTCGTCGAAATTGGTCGTCATTATCATACGATAATTAATTATTATTTTTCCAAGTAAATTAGCAACATCATTAATTCATTATCTACCGTTCAGTAGCAATTTATTTTATGTTGGGGTAGGATTCCTGTAAACTAATTGCAATTAAAGCAATAATACTTTTTCACGAGTTCTATCAGCACGCTTAGCATGACCGATTCTATCTCTATTCTACAAAATAATGTATTTAAATCTGAAAAATCTATGCCAAAGTGCCTTGCGCATTCCGTAAAAATAATTCTATATTAACAAATGTAAAACTCACCATAACTTTAATATAACAATGGGTTCCGATAGACGAATCTACCGTCAGCTCAACCGGCGAGGTATCCTTCACTTTACTCCTGCGCCCTTTCCACAGCCTCTTCACAGAGATCTCGATAATTTGCCAAATGCTCACACACACACATGTTAATATCAATTCTACCGCTTGCCACCCAGAAATCACTTGTAAAACTTTCAACTTTCTTGCACCCATGTTGACGACGTACTGAGTAAGCAGAGTTACGTGGAACACTAAGTAGCTAGGTGGATGTCGTGACAAGCTCAAAGGTCTCGTATAAATTACTCCACTGGCCACGACTGACGCGCTCTTATCATTTTTATCAAAGTTTTGTTCGAAGCAAGCGGATATCACGCGTGTTGGATATCAAGCGGGCACGCAAGATATAGGTGATGGTACAGAAGGTTCGTTCATGAGAAATCTTGAGCAATCTATCTATTCTATATCTATACATATAATAAATCTGTAGAGAGGTCAATTCTGTACATGAAATATATTTTCAAAATAACTATCAGGGGGTGATTAGTGATCGATACTGATGCCAAAAATGTAATCAGTAAAATTTTTGTCTGTCTGTCTGTCTGTCTGTATGTTCCTTATAGAAACAAAAACTACTCAACGGATTTTAACGAAACTTGGTACAATTATTCTTCATACTCCTGGGCAGTAGCAGGCACGTTACAATCAATAGAAGCAGAGTAGTGAAGGGAAATGTTGGGAAAACGGGAGAAGTTACTCCCGTTTATAAAATTGAAGTATCTGATTGTACTGTCATGTTGTTGTAAGTACTGTTATGAACCGGAGAGTGATATAATGGTAGTTAAAGTTTACTCCTGAGGTACGTTCCCATGGGATCTTTTCGCGGGCGAAGCCGCGGGCGAAAGCTAGTTCATATAATAAAATATTAATATTG
This sequence comes from Thalpophila matura, assembly GCA_948465475.1. Lineage (NCBI taxonomy): Eukaryota > Metazoa > Arthropoda > Insecta > Lepidoptera > Noctuidae > Thalpophila > Thalpophila matura. The sequence goes on along the minus strand of OX419187.1, from coordinate 1,887,726 downwards.
CTGAGGCCCCACCCAGTTAATCTGGATCTAGGTGTTTTTACCCGACTGCGGCGAAGCCCAAAAGGAGGGTATAGTGTTTTTGCATGTGAGATTAGTGTTTCTTTCCTAAACATATTCACGGTATAGAAATCATAGTGCAAGTGAGGTTGCTACGCATAAAAAAACAAAATTGTGGCAATATAAAGCTTATCTTGGCCGGTTGATTGTTTCTTTGGCCGGTTGGTTATTTTTGACTTTTTCTCTGAGAATAACTTATCAGTTAGTTAATAATATAAATCAGAGGTCAATAAAACCACCAAAAGAAAAAAAAACAAGACATTGCAGCCGAGACCCACTGTAATGAAATGACTGCAATGTCTTGATTTTTTTTATGTAGGTACTATTCTCTTACAAGCGAGTTTTTCACTATATTGAGGAGTGGGTCTTCTGTTCCTTTTATTTTGTGGCCACTATCTGTCAGAGTGCGTTCACTATCTCATTAGCGATGGTCGATTGTTGCATTGATTTGTTGTCTTGTTTACACTTATTGGAAGTAGGTTACGTTGTCTCCTTTTAACGTTAATTGCTTGTTGTTTACATGGATGAGAGTTTAGTAATCTACCCACATTAAATAAAAACAAAAACGATATCTGCATCTGCAGTCTTACGTTGATTTGAACAAAATAGCTATAGGGGGATACCTATACCTACCTATTACACAACAAATATCTAGTATCATAGATCTATGAGTCTATATGACAATGTAATTAAGTCCTATGAATCATTTTGTATTCAAAGAATTTTTCAAAATATGTATTGGATAAATAAAAGATATATGATCCTTTAATATATCTTTTATTTATCTAATATTTGAATAATAGAATATCCAATATTTGAATAATAGGTAGAATCTAAAATCATAATATGATTTTAGATTCTACTTACAAACATACACATAAGTGATCAACTTCGAGAAGACATAGCTCTAAATTCAAATGTATTTTTTTATTGTTACCATCTCAGGTCTTTTAGACGCTAGATTAGGTTGTATCTATTACCATAAATGAAATTAAAATAGGTAAACTTTAAGTAAAAATTACGTATGGTCAATAATCTGTAATTGAAGTAGGTAGCTAATAGTTTTCATAAACAACCAAATGCACTTTTATACTTACCAATTAACGTAAACAAAACAAGATATCGAAGTAGTCCATCAAACGATTATAAAAAGGATCACTGTTTACAGAAACAAACCTTTTTTTGTTTTGGCGGGACAAGGAGACGTGTATAGGCGTAAGGGTTTATTTAAAAACAAATTAAGTGAGGCTCGAGACGGAAGGCACTCAGCTCGGACGGAGAGGATAATGCCAGGAACATATTTAGGTTACAATACGTTACGGGTGTGAGGAATTGGGACGGGGTTTTTAGCATAAAATAAACTAGAGGTGTCGTGGGACAGCAAGTTTGAACAGCGTTCCTTTTGCTATATTATTATGTAATAAATAACAGGCACAAAGAAATTAATTAACAACATTTTGAGAGTATTATATCAAAAACGTGTCGTGGCGGTCGAAGTATTACATTTGTCTCGGCCTAGCATTCAATCGAGTACCGTATCTGATAAGTTTAGCGTTTTATGATTTTTTGCTGTTTAAAATCAGAATGGTTACAAAGGTCAGGAAACGCGTGAGATTGGGTTATTGTATCCACAAGTTGTCTCGTTCAAGCTACAGCTCAAATTGCGAATTGGGGTAACTTGCGTCAGCCAGGCACATGCATGCATTTGGCAATTCGACTTTCGAATCAGACAGACCTTTGACCGAATCTTTGGCGGAAAATGTGCCTATCAATACAATTAAGTTGCAGTGTCAACAAGATTTAAATATTCAATCTGCTTATCTTATTTTGGGATGAAGTCCAAGTATTTTGATGTCGTTACTTTTTGCTCTGTTTTCTTATTAAAAATTATAGGTACCTAATTGTATCTAACTAATAATTTCCAAAATTTAAGACACTTTTCTAGGAGCACCTAACTACTTTTGGCAACCTAACAAAATGATAGAGGTACGTAGCAGCCCATGAAGTACCTACCTATCTTCCTATATGCAATCTAAAAACTGGGGGCACTGGGGGCACTGGGGTATGCATGCATATGCATGAAATAAATGACTTGACTTTTGACATCTACCAGATAAGTTCTAGATTAGGTATTTTTTCTGAAATTTGACTTTATTTTTAATTCGCCAGATAAATCTGTATGGGTAAGCTACTTTTGAAAAGGCGATTTATAAGATAGGTATGATAACTTTTTAACAAGTTTATCATTGTTATAGCAATAGAAATTGTTGCCATTACTGATGTGTAACACGGCTGATATGCCGAAGAGTTAGCGCGGCTTAGCTGCACTGCGAGTACCTACCTACCTTTCGGTCCAACTTTCTCAGAAACTATCTGTGGTAGATACTATTTCTTTCAGGACGTCGTGCTAAGTTAAGGTGCTAAGGATCTAGTAGTGAGAATATGATAATAATGTAGCCAGACTAGCCAGAATTATTTAATTGAGCTTCCATAACGCTCATATTTACAAGTTGTCTCTATGGCCGAGATAAATAGTCGTTACTAAGCAAAGGCTTAGCCAAAGTAAGTGCTAAGCCACGTTCTAAGTATCTAATTCGAATAAATAGACAGTACTTTAGCATTTACTTTCGATGAAAGCCAACCTAACACTAAGCCAATGCTTTGCTTAGGCATAGTATAGATTTTTGAAGACTTAGCACGTTCTAAGTATGGATTTGATATTTGTTTTGAGGTTCTTTGCTTATCCTCTTAGGCGTCGTATTACAAAAATACAATAAAACATATGTTTTATTGGATTAGATGAGATTACAATTTTTATTATTATTAGAAATTAATTATCACTTGCTTTAAAGGTGAAGGAAAACATCGTGAGGAAACCGGCATGTCCTAGAACCAAAAATTCGAAGACATGTGACGTCCACCAACCCGCACTGGGCCCGCGTGGTGGACTACGGCCCACTCCCTCTCACAGAGAGGAGGCCAGTGTCCCAGCAGTGGGAAAATTATAGGCCGATAATGCTAAAATGCTAATGCTACAATTTTTTTTGAGGAGGTCGATAATTTAGTATCAGAAGATGTCGACCAGATGCCTAATATTCCAAGATTTCCCAAATGTTACTTATGAAATAAAATTAATCCATTCCACTTTTTTTCCGATCAAGAATTTATAGACAGATACAGATACGTTTGTCAGTATCTGTCAGTAATTTCAGCAAAGCGTAAGCGTAGACAGCGTCATTTTGATGCGTTCAAATTTATACTTATTTTAATTCTGGATTAAAATATTTTTCAGCTGTTTAAATGTAATTATTATTATTAATTGTATTAATTGTTCAATTTGGATTAATTTAAAATTAAATTCATTAAGGAAATAAAGCAAATTCAGTTGTTTATGAAATTAACATTATCGAGTATACTATGAACGCTTCTGAAGCATTAAAGAAAAGTAGTACTTTCGCTTGAACTATGACTTAGCTCGTGCTAAGCAAAGGTATGGCCATAGTAACGTCTATTTATGTCATATCGGATACTTTGCTAAGCTAAGTCAAAGCAGTACTTCCCGAAGTAATACTTTTGACTGATGCTTAGCAACGACTATTTATCTCGGCCTATGTGCTCATTATTGTCAGTTATAATTATGTCGTTATTGTCGTTAATCATAGATATTTCTTAAATTATGACGCAGGAGCTTAATGAAACAAAAACTTTGGGACTTCTCTTGCACTTCCTGCACACGTAGCATGAGCAGTATACAAACGGGTTTAGTCGATGGAAAAAATAGGCAGAAAGATTCCTCCTCCTCGATTTAGTTTCTATTCTTCAGTCGACAAAAGTCTACAACTGCACGGGTGAGGTAAGGATAACGAGTTGGATAGAAAGAACTTATTGTCTATTCTTAGTAGAATAGAGATAGGGTCATATGATTTTTGAGAATCACTTATATATTTAATAACTTAATAGAGATAGGATTGGTCATGCTACGCGTGCTGATGCATTTGCAGATTCTCACACATAATTAACAACTAGAGATATAAAAGTCCTTACCAAGCAAGCATCCCTCCAATACCAAATCCAATTACGACAGCCTGTCTGTTCTCTGACACTCCAAGAGCCCTCAACAACGCTGAGAGCTCCTCAACAGCCCTCGGAGGAGACAGCTCACTCCTGGATCCTCCTTCACTGCCACCTGTCCCCCTCAAATCCAAGGTTACGACATGGTGGTCTGTTTCTGCTAACCGCCTCACCACATTTGCCCAGTTCGGTCCCCATAGGTTGCCTGAATCTGGGGCGTCTTTGAGGATCAGGACCTTCTGTCCTGTTCTTGGGCCTGTCTCCACGTAGTGGTACTTGACACCCTGTAATCAAAGATAGGATAAGGGTAAAAGTGGAGGAATTGTATTCAAGGTGGCTGGGGTAATGTATGGATTATTAGCGGCATATCTAATCTATAGGTACTAATATTATCAAGCTGAAGGAATAGTTTGTTTGTTTGAACGCGCTCTCTGGAACTCTGGAACTAGGTACCAGTGGATTCAAAACATTTTGTATATTATGATAGCCAGATTCATGAGGAATAGTATATAATAGAGTACTTAACATCACGCTATAATAATTCCCATTGCTGAGACACAGGGCCTCCTTTGTGAAAGGGAGTGGACCAGAGTCCACCACGCGGGCCCAGTGCGGGTTAGTGGACGTTACATGGCTTCGAATTTTTGGTTCTAGAACATGCCGGTTTCCTCACGATGTTTTCTTTCATCGTTTTTAGAGCAGTGGTGATGAAAGGAATTGCACCAAGTGTGCGCCTGGGCGGGATTTGAACCCACGACCTTCCATTAACGACCACGACCTTCGATTAACTTGTAAGTCGGGGCCGCTGCTGGACCACTACTGCTCAATGTGATTATCTAGCCGTGGACTGTTATAAGCTGAAGAAATGATGATTGTTACCCGTCACTTCGTCTGCGTAAAGATGGATGAAAAGTATATCTGCTTTTTCAGGACCCAGGCTACCTCTTTGCCAAATTTCATCCAAATCCGTCCAGCTGTTTCAGCGTGAAGGAGTAACAAACATACACACAAACTTTCACATTTACAACATTAGTGGGATACTTACTATATGATCATTTTGATGTTATTGGAAGTTTTATGAGTCATCGTTTCTATCTACCTAATATAACTACGGAATCTAAGCCGTCATTCGTCGAAATTGGTCGTCATTATCATACGATAATTAATTATTATTTTTCCAAGTAAATTAGCAACATCATTAATTCATTATCTACCGTTCAGTAGCAATTTATTTTATGTTGGGGTAGGATTCCTGTAAACTAATTGCAATTAAAGCAATAATACTTTTTCACGAGTTCTATCAGCACGCTTAGCATGACCGATTCTATCTCTATTCTACAAAATAATGTATTTAAATCTGAAAAATCTATGCCAAAGTGCCTTGCGCATTCCGTAAAAATAATTCTATATTAACAAATGTAAAACTCACCATAACTTTAATATAACAATGGGTTCCGATAGACGAATCTACCGTCAGCTCAACCGGCGAGGTATCCTTCACTTTACTCCTGCGCCCTTTCCACAGCCTCTTCACAGAGATCTCGATAATTTGCCAAATGCTCACACACACACATGTTAATATCAATTCTACCGCTTGCCACCCAGAAATCACTTGTAAAACTTTCAACTTTCTTGCACCCATGTTGACGACGTACTGAGTAAGCAGAGTTACGTGGAACACTAAGTAGCTAGGTGGATGTCGTGACAAGCTCAAAGGTCTCGTATAAATTACTCCACTGGCCACGACTGACGCGCTCTTATCATTTTTATCAAAGTTTTGTTCGAAGCAAGCGGATATCACGCGTGTTGGATATCAAGCGGGCACGCAAGATATAGGTGATGGTACAGAAGGTTCGTTCATGAGAAATCTTGAGCAATCTATCTATTCTATATCTATACATATAATAAATCTGTAGAGAGGTCAATTCTGTACATGAAATATATTTTCAAAATAACTATCAGGGGGTGATTAGTGATCGATACTGATGCCAAAAATGTAATCAGTAAAATTTTTGTCTGTCTGTCTGTCTGTCTGTATGTTCCTTATAGAAACAAAAACTACTCAACGGATTTTAACGAAACTTGGTACAATTATTCTTCATACTCCTGGGCAGTAGCAGGCACGTTACAATCAATAGAAGCAGAGTAGTGAAGGGAAATGTTGGGAAAACGGGAGAAGTTACTCCCGTTTATAAAATTGAAGTATCTGATTGTACTGTCATGTTGTTGTAAGTACTGTTATGAACCGGAGAGTGATATAATGGTAGTTAAAGTTTACTCCTGAGGTACGTTCCCATGGGATCTTTTCGCGGGCGAAGCCGCGGGCGAAAGCTAGTTCATATAATAAAATATTAATATTGCTGAGGCCCCACCCAGTTAATCTGGATCTAGGTGTTTTTACCCGACTGCGGCGAAGCCCAAAAGGAGGGTATAGTGTTTTTGCATGTGAGATTAGTGTTTCTTTCCTAAACATATTCACGGTATAGAAATCATAGTGCAAGTGAGGTTGCTACGCATAAAAAAACAAAATTGTGGCAATATAAAGCTTATCTTGGCCGGTTGATTGTTTCTTTGGCCGGTTGGTTATTTTTGACTTTTTCTCTGAGAATAACTTATCAGTTAGTTAATAATATAAATCAGAGGTCAATAAAACCACCAAAAGAAAAAAAAACAAGACATTGCAGCCGAGACCCACTGTAATGAAATGACTGCAATGTCTTGATTTTTTTTATGTAGGTACTATTCTCTTACAAGCGAGTTTTTCACTATATTGAGGAGTGGGTCTTCTGTTCCTTTTATTTTGTGGCCACTATCTGTCAGAGTGCGTTCACTATCTCATTAGCGATGGTCGATTGTTGCATTGATTTGTTGTCTTGTTTACACTTATTGGAAGTAGGTTACGTTGTCTCCTTTTAACGTTAATTGCTTGTTGTTTACATGGATGAGAGTTTAGTAATCTACCCACATTAAATAAAAACAAAAACGATATCTGCATCTGCAGTCTTACGTTGATTTGAACAAAATAGCTATAGGGGGATACCTATACCTACCTATTACACAACAAATATCTAGTATCATAGATCTATGAGTCTATATGACAATGTAATTAAGTCCTATGAATCATTTTGTATTCAAAGAATTTTTCAAAATATGTATTGGATAAATAAAAGATATATGATCCTTTAATATATCTTTTATTTATCTAATATTTGAATAATAGAATATCCAATATTTGAATAATAGGTAGAATCTAAAATCATAATATGATTTTAGATTCTACTTACAAACATACACATAAGTGATCAACTTCGAGAAGACATAGCTCTAAATTCAAATGTATTTTTTTATTGTTACCATCTCAGGTCTTTTAGACGCTAGATTAGGTTGTATCTATTACCATAAATGAAATTAAAATAGGTAAACTTTAAGTAAAAATTACGTATGGTCAATAATCTGTAATTGAAGTAGGTAGCTAATAGTTTTCATAAACAACCAAATGCACTTTTATACTTACCAATTAACGTAAACAAAACAAGATATCGAAGTAGTCCATCAAACGATTATAAAAAGGATCACTGTTTACAGAAACAAACCTTTTTTTGTTTTGGCGGGACAAGGAGACGTGTATAGGCGTAAGGGTTTATTTAAAAACAAATTAAGTGAGGCTCGAGACGGAAGGCACTCAGCTCGGACGGAGAGGATAATGCCAGGAACATATTTAGGTTACAATACGTTACGGGTGTGAGGAATTGGGACGGGGTTTTTAGCATAAAATAAACTAGAGGTGTCGTGGGACAGCAAGTTTGAACAGCGTTCCTTTTGCTATATTATTATGTAATAAATAACAGGCACAAAGAAATTAATTAACAACATTTTGAGAGTATTATATCAAAAACGTGTCGTGGCGGTCGAAGTATTACATTTGTCTCGGCCTAGCATTCATTCGCCAAGTTCTTGCGATAAGGAACTATGTATGTCCCAAAAAAATTCTAGCTACACTAGTAAGAAAATAGTTTTTATTTGTATAAATTCTAAAGAAATAAATGTCAATCTATTGATTAAGACTAGGGTTTGTAGTGATACGTAAAGGTTAAGTCTAACTCAAGTAGGTACCTAATCAATTAGGTAAAAATATTTTATACATTAACAAAAGTTAATCTCAAATCATTATCACCATTATCAGTTTAGTAACGATATTCAAAACATTTGCAGACATGCGCACGTACAATAATCCTACACAGAATAACTGATGAGGTCACATCGGGCAGCGTATAATAGATATATTCACGCTTAATGGGTAGCAAGAGGACATGCAGAAATAGCCAGTCACCGTTGCTAACGACGGCTAAAGGCCAGACATAGTTATTGTGACGTTTACTCTGCGCCCAGACTACATTTCAAAGGATAAAATTGATTTTCAATTTGATATTATGAGACGCCTGTGGTAATGTCAGGAGCAATGAGTTGCGGATGCGTGTTATTATGGTTGCGTTTGTTATTTTACAATGCGGTTATAAGGTGAAGAGGTAGCATAATAATGTGAAGTGATTCGCGAAGTGCTTTGTAATATTCAGTTAATTCTATAGGTGTGCTGTGAGAAAATTTGTGAGGAGTGTTGATTTGTGTTTTTGTAGTAGCGAGTAGGTAAGTAGCAGGTACCTAGGTACTATGTCTAAAGCTAGTATTATGGTACAGGTAAACACTCTAAAATTACCTACTAAAAGTACTAAAACTATAACACTACTAAGAATGTTGATATGATTATTTATTCACTATCAGTTCCACTGGCCACCACTGCCACTACTCTCACGTTAGATTTATTTGACATAAAATAAAAACGTTTAAAAACTGTTGCATAAATCAATCCATATGGACTTACGAATATACCTTTATCAAATGGGGAATTAGTCCCCATAATGCCAATACACGTAAGAACGTGACCCAACAATGTTCAGCAGTACACTCGTACTGCCGAACCGATTGCAGATAACTTTCCTACTCACTTCGAAGTCAGGCTATATGGCTATAAGTATACGAGGCAGGCGATAAGTGTGTGAGGGTATCGAGCATAATAAGGGTGATTGCACAACGGTGCGCGCAAGTCATTCTTAACATGTTTTAGGTTAATGTGAGTGAAGTCCTTTCTACATTATAGTGATGCATCTTTTCTTTCTTTGTAAATGAAGTGAGGGACTTGGTTTAACTGAAAAACAACGAGAATGCAGTTTGCTTTAAGATAAGCAATGATTAAGATTAAAAAGTTTTGATAACAGTCCACCGAAGTCTGTTTACGAATTCACAATTGTCATGTTTTGTGTTATTTTTGTTGACGGCTTTATAGCAGAAAGTCAATTTTCGTAATTCATAACTATGATTGACAGTTGACTGAACTGTACCCCGATCATGAGTTTTTTTGACGTGTAGTATCGTTAACGTAAGCATTTTGAATTGAAAATACACGTTTGTTACACAATATTTATATAAATTAAATACTTAATTAATTTCTCTGTATTTTTTAAAATGTGCAAATTGTATAAAATTTTATCAAAATGTTCCAGGACTGTTGTATTTTAAATTCAAAATATGCTTACGTTAACGAAACTATACGTCAAAAAAACTCATGATAGGGGTACTGATAGGTACCTATTAGATTTAGAATTGACTATTGTAAAAATGGTATTCTGCTAATCAGTCTTGAACGATATTTTTTTTATTTATTTATGTACCTATGTACCAGTTCAGAATGTTAGCAGAATACCTACAGCTTTGGTTTTGATTGACATTGCGGTATAATTATTATGTTAACGTTTCTCATTGTCTATCATATAAGAATACCATTTATGACATTGATGACACAGAGACTAGATCAGAACTATATGATGAAAATGTTAATTAGAAGAATTGCCTTTCTGACAACATAACAACTGGACATTTTTCAGATTTGTTTGGTTGATCAAAGATTTGCGAAAACCATGCAGTCTTTCAATATTATACCTAGTACAGATCTAAAATAAATTCAAGAATTAAATCAAAACGATATCTAATGTCTACTCCTAAAAATGCTTTTCATAATTCCACAACTTTACAACAACACCATGTATCTTCACGGCAACCCTCCTAAGAGGAGGTGACAGGATGCGTCGTCACGTCTTCCGACCCTCACGACTGACACCTTTGTGTAACACCCTGTATACATATAAGGGGAGATTGTACCTATCATTGAAACAGACAATGTTATCTTTAAAAAATACAGATTTTGAATAGCTTCTCATGAATTCAGCAATAAATAGCATTCATGAAAAAAATGCAACAAATACATTCATGAAAAAAAATATTAAAAATTTGGCTTATCGTGTGCCAATACTTGCAAAACTGAGTACCTACCTATGAACAGTATGTAGAGTTAGTTCAGATTTCTAAAGATCTAACATAATTAATCTTGTTGGACTTGATTAATTTATTTACCGCTATCATTACAGTTGACTGACTGCTACGTAGGAAGCAATGTAGTAGTACACACGGCTACACATCAAGCTATACATTCCCAGTTTACACTGACCTCTCATTGTAAGGAAATCCTATACAATGCGAGATCAGCTTATACTGGAAATGTATAGCTTGATCTGTAGCCGTGCGTACCAAATAGTAGACAGCTTAGGCTTAGGGGACAAGCAGGCCCCTTGCAGTCAACACAGCGTATCCTCAGGAGCTCTGGTGACCTTACTCACCACAGAAACACACCACTACCGAAGGATAGCATTATTTGGATGTGGTTTTCCGTAAGGTAGAGCGTACTCTCCTAGTCGGGTTGTTCCAGATTTGGAGCACGTTGTACCCTATCTCTTGGTAAATTATTAAAATACCCTGGATTTTTTTTTTTAAAGCTACAAGATTGATACCCATTTTTGTGACACTCATATAAAAGCGGCAAAAATCTCCATTACAAATGTAGGATGGTTGAACGCAGCGGTAACGCAGCGGGCGATCAACATGGCGGCATAATGGCACATTGTACAGTATCTATTAATTGTGAATATATAATTCCCATGGCTACAATTTACAGTATTGACGGGACTTTTTGAGAAACTGGTGGCAATGTCACTTTCATATATTTTTTTTTGTAATAAATCATAAACACAGATTATATTAGTAGGGAAGTGTTACTTACCAATATTAACATAATGATAGAAGATACTCATTTTTTTATACTGATTTTAATAAAGTTTAGAGCTTGTTCTATCTGCTAATGCTATCCAATTCGATATTAAACTATTATAAACTCAAGTCTCCAAAATGATGGTGTATGCGGATAGATCTATTTGGAGTTTTTTTTGGATAAAACACGCCTGTTTGCACCTACATAGGGCCAACCTCATTGACATAACATAATATATTAGTAACGGGATACGAAACACGGACAATATTGCATGTACCATCCTATACTTCTCTTGCTACGCACTGTCAGAAAACAGTCTGCGATTTATCCTCTCCCATGTCCCGTGCCGACTGTCACCACATACAACAACACTCTTGAATGTCACGCGGCGACTGAGAAGAGATAAAAGAAGAAAAGACAAGAGATTCACGCCTCATTAGTTGAATCTTGAAAAATTTTAGAGCGTATCGCGGCCCCTTCCCAATGGTCAACGTCCAAAATCCCAGAAATGATCTCATCCAAAAATACCCATCTCAAACTGAGACAGTCCTTCCACCTCTCACTACGAAGTCACTCTACCCAAAGCACCTAGGGACAGATCGTGCGATTGTCATGTTAATGTCGCGCCGGGCCGCCAGGGGGCGTCGGCGCCCTCGCGAGCTGATTAATAATTATTTGACACTTCCACCACCCCTTATGTACCGGAGAGATGTGGAGACATTGTTATTTTATGGTATATAGATGAGTTAAAATCTGTGCATGGATATGACTTAGGATTAATAGAACGATTCCGAATGTCTGCCTCAATTTCTAGTCATCGAAGGGTTTTAATTCAACAGCCTCGATGGATTGATGTCTCGATCCTCGAAGAAGTGCAAAGTGAAGGGATTTTATCAACTACTAGCAAACCCGGCGAACTCCGTTTCGCCACCAGATGGCTTCTTTTTTTTTTTGTTTTCCCGCTTTTCTGTTGAAATTTTCCTAAATTTTCTTTGCTATAAACCTCACGGAGCCAGAGACCTTTCCAACGAATGCAAAACCGTGGAAATCGGTTCGTGCGTTCTGGAGTTATATCGTCAGGAAGGAAAACCCGACTTATTTTTATATAGTAGATTATTATTACTATTATATTACTATTATTTAAATATTCATTAGTTGGTTCATCCAACCAAAAATTTAATTAAATAGGTCTTTATTGTCCTAATACATTTTGCATTAGACCTTCGAGGTGTCAGCTTGTCTATTCTGTACCGAGTTACCGACACGCCGCGTGATATCACCGCGAGAACTACCAATTCGTTTGCAAACGTTCGAGGGAGAATCTCACCGTGACATTCTCCCTCGAATAGACAGGCTGGAGGATCTAATCGTTTCAGACAACGACTATCGGTGTCGATATAACGGTACTAAAGTATCTGGAAATAGGTTAAACCCCATTGTACACAATAGATTAAATTATGCAACACACACCCTCTATTCCTTCACAACTATTTCTATTATAAAATAAACCAGATTTGCGGTTTCGTCTCGTGTGTAATACAACACTCACTAATCGGATTTACCTCGCAAACGACACCCTATTAAAACCTACAACGCAAAATTACTGTAACATACGCTGCCATAGAAAAACCTATAATTATTACAAACTTATCTTTGCTGCTACACCTTCTAACATTCCTTCGTGAAAATGTTAAGAGAATTGTTTAAGGAGCTGCAAAAATAAGTTTGTTTTCTTGTAATACGGGGCTTCATGTTACACGAAGGTAAAGAAATAGTCCGCAACAAGATATCTTTATTCAGTATTGTATAATATAATTTGATAATATCTCGGTTTGGGTGTGAAATTCAAGGCGTTTATTTTGTAAGAACTTCATATTATGTGTGTATCAATGGTTCGTGGTATTGATGGTGAGGTTTGTAATTTGAAGTGATTTGTGATGTGTAGCCGTTTTTTTGTGGTTTTATTGCGTCACGTACGTCTTAACTGCCTTAGTGCCAACACCCCTGACAGGAATTGCTTATGCAGTTTTTTTTTTCCAAGGATTTACTTTAGAGCCTTGGAGTCAATAAATGTTGAGTGCTGTAATTTCATTGCTCATGAAATGATATTTTAAAATAATTTTTAGTCAACGTGTGACATAAGGTTGGACCTATAATACCTCCCTGGAGAACTCCTTATCTTATCGGTTCAACTTTTTCATTAATCATCTATAGAATATTTAACACACATATTTTACACAATATTCTCACAGATATAAAAAAAAACGTACTTAGAAAGATGTCTTGCATTCTAAATTCTAAGATGGAGAAAAAAATGGGGATTGTGTTAAAGTCAAATGCATTTGTGAAATCCAAGAACAATATCCTCACTTAGGTACTCAACTTAGAAATCCTTCGTAGTTAAGCAGAAGAGACATCTAAATTCGTTTCTCGAGATTGTGGTCAGTAGGTACCTAGTCTCTTTGATAATTGTGTATACCTACTTATTATTGCGAATTAATTAACCCAAATGTACCTACAATTACATATTATGTAGGTGCAGAATGAAATAGCTCCATTGGACCCCGCGGATGGGCTCTGCCTGCATAGATAATAAGTAAAGCCCTTTTCCTTTCAGTTCATCGTACATAAATAAATGTAGCATCCACAGATCATTAAAATCCGTACTTCCCACATGAAAAAACGAATGAAACAGCGTCAATTCGGTTTACAGACGTACCGAGCGGACTGTCCGTACTTTTTAATTTCTTTTTTTTTTGTAGCATTAGCATGCACGGAGTTCGGTCGGTAACTGCGTTACGCGAATTACTCTGTGTACAGTTGGGAACGCGAGCGAGTGTTGGGTGATTCGGAACGAGATGTTGATAGTATTCTCGACTTTATGACAGAGGATGGAAGGTTGATATCGGTGTGATGTTTTTATATAGTAGTATGGTAAGTTGTGCGTGCATTGTGCCTGAGTGCATTACAACAGGGTACAATACGCGAGAGCCACTCGTTACCTACTTGACTGTGTAACTTCGTTTGTGAGTTCGCGTTGCCTCGTGTTCGGTGTGTGCTGGAGAGCCCGTGGGACGTAAGGGCTTATTTACGATAGAAAATATGAAGATTTTACACAGCGAATTGCTACTTTTACCGAAATTGGTATTCTTGTAGTTTGTGTTGTGATAATGACTCTCATGTATCAAGTTTAGAGTAGGCGATCGGATAGAGTCTTTAGAGACTGCCCACATCGGTCTTCGAATACCTACTTATTCAACGTGATTGTAATTACATTGTATGATATTAGATACACCTATTGCAACGTTTTACATTTTCTGTTGATGTTTACCAATTAAAATATATCGCACGATGATCGTAGCACATATTATTATTAGGTATAAATTGTTAGGTTCTTAATTAAGAAAAATATCTATTGAAATTTAATCATTTGCTGATGCCGATGCCGTAACAAGTCTGCCTACCTAAACTTACCTACTAGCAATTTCCTTTGAAGTTTTCATCCAAATACTTAAATCTTATCACCATCATAAAGTTGTCTGTGGACTGTGGTCCACTGTGCTCCTAAACTCAAACCCAACATTTTGATTTCCTCTACGAGGGTGCGTCACTCGTTGCGAGAGCTCGTAACACCTATTATGGCGCCCCCTACAAAAAGATTTATTCAAAATGTTATTTTACACCGTCTATGTACCCTGTTCTATTGTATTCAATCGTTCCATGTACAATGACGTTGTAATTTGAAATAATATTGCGTTCGATTCTCAACTTTATTCCCGTGAATTATTAAAAGATGTCAGTCGACGCCATTTTGTCGACGCGTAGGGTGCGTGTAACTGTTATTGACTCGCGTTATTGAGTTATATTGAGTGGCTAATGGGTATTGTGCGTTGTTGATTTGTTTGATACAGTTGATGTTTGCGAAAATATTTTTACATGCGGCTAGTTAGTTTTCGTCTATGTGAGGGTAAACTAGGAACTTGAATAAGTAATCATTCAAAATTAAAATAATGAGTTTCAGAAATTTTGCATGTGCTACACGGTATTAAATGGCATGCAGTTTGAAACAAAGGTTTTATGCAGTGTGTCAAACGAAATTTGGCATAATACAACTATCTACACTGTTTGAAACCTCTGTTTCAAACCGCCGTTTAACACCGTGTAGCACAACATACTTTAATTTGCACGAGTTAGTAAGTATGTCAAATTGTCAACCGACTATTCAGTCAGAGTAATAGTATGCTACTGTCCGCCACACTAAACAGTAATTTCCCAATGTCCTCAAAGACCGTAATACTTACCCGTACTACCTACCTATTCACGTCTGAAATAAGTAAGTATGACCTAAGTCCACATTATTATTTCCAGGTTGCTACCTATATATTCATTGTTGCCTGCAAAACTGGTGACCGGGGTATCTGCTAACGAAGCCAATTTTCCCGCCAGCCCCGGCACCCGGCCAGTAATGAAGCACTCGTGTTGATGACGCGCGGAGAACACCGTTAACAATTAATTTTCTTCTTCATTTTTCTTTTATTGGCTCTTCGGTTTTTAAAAAGGAGGTTTACGTAAAAGAAATCTACCGTTGGAGTTGTAATTGGACCGCATAATTATTTTTTTGTAAATCAAGCCATGAAATAGGTTGTTATTCAAGATATCGTTAAAGGAAATTACTGTAGGTATCGTCAATAAACTGGCTTCAATTATAACAAACAGGCCAACAAATATTTTCCGTATTCTATCCCACAAAAGAGGTAAGAAATCCTCCGCTATTTCCTCTCATTCCCAATTTAAAAAGCGTAGCAGTTTACTCCACTTTTTTCTTCACAGAATCCCCAGGGACTAACAAACCTAGTATAATCTCCACTACAAGTGACAGGCAGCTGCCACTCAGGCAAGTGGCTTCGTTACAGGCGGCACGAGAGGGCGCTCGTGTCGCTTCGCAGTTTCACGCCGGCTCAACTCGGCTGCTTGAAATGATGACAATTATACAGACTTTGAGAAGGTTTTGTTAGTGTACGTGAGTTTGTAGGTGTTGGGTCGTTTAACTGAATACGTAGCTACGTTATTTGAATCCGATTTGGTAGATAACTTTTTTTTCTGGCTACAGTGACATTTTGATATTTTTTCCTAAAGCTGCTCTTGTTATGGACATATAAAATTATATTTTAGGGGAAGTACCTAGTTCTGAAGGTTAATTATGCTTTATACGTAAAATAATGTAAGTATAAATTAGGATCTAACATTTAGGTACAATATCACACAGAAGATGAAAGCCGCTTTCAAAAAGCCATCAACTGGAGTGCTGAGGTCAAAACAAGGAAGTAAAGAAAATGTATATTTTTGCGAATTATGTGCCATTATGCCATGTTATGCTTATCTTAATGTGGCATGCCACGGTACGGCAGAGGTCATGGGTTTAAACCCCGCGTGTGTCAGTTGTTTTTGAAATGTCTTAAATAGTTAAATACTTATTAAAATAACATTAAGTAAAGAAAATTGTAAATAAAAGGTATTCCAATGTTATAGAAATGATTTGAGATACCTACTCCCTGCCATAACATAGATGGCGTTACGAGTAGCATAGACGAACGAGCTTTTTTAAGTGAATGTATGTATAACATTAAGCCTTGGGGAGCCGAAGTGCCGCCACCGTGTCGAATTGTATATGTTGCTGAAGCTTAGATTACATACACTAAGTACATGCACTGGGCTAATGGCATTGGATACGCAGTGATTTGAAAATGGAATGTACCTACGGTAATTGACGATGGACAAGTTTTTTTGTAGCAATTTTGGTTCTCATTTTGGGTGGGCATAATATAGTATGACCAGCAGTTGAAGCAAGTTATAAGCTATCGCAGGCTGTGTTAAAAATTATCCTTGTAAAATACGCACATAGGTACACGTTTTATTAATGCTATTGCTCTTTAAAACTCATAAATACATTTCAAAACGTTAAATTATATCCATCTATTATAGTTAGTAATTTTTATAGGCTTTTAGTAAATCGATAGTGGCGGTTTTGTGAAATAAATGTTGGTAACATAATAAGCCATTTGTTTGTAGTAAAATACTGCTAATGGAAAAGCATAACTTCAAACAACAAAATATCTTGTAAATTGATGTCAGCTGAGTGGACTTCAATAAATACTGGTGAGTTTTTGTTATGATCATTAACTTTAGAATTAAACTCCTGTCCCTAATGGAGTTTTGTACAGTTCAAGTAAACTGTAAGATGGAGTATACGATATGATAAATTGAAGTACCACCCTCTGCATTACTTACGGTCTCCTTTTGAAATGATAAAATGATGAACCATTAAACTCACCGACCGAAATAGATTGGTCCAATAAATTTAACTGATGCTTCGACTAAGTATTATTGATAAATTGTATCTAAGTGCATTTGAGAGAGGTTCATCGCACTGTTGACAAATCAATAAAAGCGCATGTGGTTATTAACAGATTATTTTTTAAGGAGGACAACAATTTAAGCAGTCATAGCCTAGCATCGCTAAATAAACTAAATTTCGTTGTAGGTATATCAAAAGATCTTTATTTAGCAGAAGAAATTAGGCCTAACATGAATAGAAATTTAAAACAGTTTCACGTATTTATCAACACAAATACACAATTCAAGTTATTAAAGTAATAGTAGATACAATTTATGATATCCTTACATTCACCATGATAAACATGTTTATCAGGCTCAGCCTAGTGTTATGAAGTTGTAAAATATTGGCGCTGGTAGCCACCGCGGCGGAAGCGACCATCGTTTCCGCTCCAGACAGCCGTTATCTATTTACGACTCTTATTTATGGAGTGCCACAAAACGGGAAAATATTTACAACCACTTAAACGACTGTATTAACTTATTTATCGCCTTTGGTTAATATAATTAGCATGTTTTCTTGACATTTTTGTTGTTTAATAACTATTACGTGTGTCGGTAAAGTGTTATGAGTTGACCGTCACGACCAGTTTCGATTATTACGGCGTGTTAGTGCTACTCTGGTGTCCTAAAAATATGCGACGTAAAGCTGACAGACAATTTGCCAATAATAGACTAATCTTGTAATATAGGTAGGTACTCTAATGACTCGTTGTTGACCTATTTTAATAGTCTTATATAAAATTCTATGCATTAAATAATGAATAATTTATTCCACCATAAAATTATATGAAGCAAGGCACGAAATATTCAAAAGCAGAAATAACATTTCAACGATAATTTTATTTATTCATGCAAACGAGACAGCTGGCCAAACGACAACATTGAGTTATTGATATCATTCGGCCTCCTTTACTAGCTCTATGGCCACTTGCGTCCACTCGATGGTCCAATTGCATTGTCTACGGTCACGTATAGCCATTCTCCACTGGTTCTTTATAGGGTCGACAGCTTTACAACTTACAGAAAGTTGTCCTACTAATTTAAAATTATTTTTTCTCTCTGTCACTCAGTAAATATTGAAAAGGGAAGAGTTGTTGTGTCCGAGATAAAAGAACGTGTTTATTATTATGATAGACCTGTTTACCTCTAAACGGGACGATTATCAAAACAGACGGGATGCTGCGTGTTATTTCAACTGGACCGTGCGTGACTCGATAGTTGGGATGTTACGCGTTGAATATTTAATTAGGGTGCTTGGTAACAGTATTTTTTATCCAAATAAATATGCTTTTGGAAGTTCGTTGTACTTATTCATTATTATATTGAAATTAACATATTAAACCGATTTTGTTTTGTTTATAATGTACCTAGGTGTACTTAAAAAAATATCAGTATCAGTCAAATTGTGCGTTCACCCCACGGAAATTTGACAGCTGTCATAGTTGAACTTTTTAAATTTTTAATGTTACAGCAGCTAATAAATCACTGAGCGTCCCTATTCCCTACGAGCGTTGTCTTCGATTGGCTATGTGCTTTTGTATCCATTACAAGTACATAGTTATATTCTCGGGTACTCGGTGGGTGGACGTTAGGTGTGCGTGAAATGGATACTGCCCTACTGGGCGGGGTCGATGTCAGCCAATCCTGTAACTGATACTCTACTTCTTCTCAACCAACAGTAATGAAAAATCTACTTTGTTCCAATGTGATAAGGTTGTGAATCGCATCACGTTCATTCGTATTCTTGTAAGCGATACCCTAGTTCTTTATTGCATAACTTGTTTGATATTAGACTTTATTGAGGCGTGTTAGAATTGAAAGTTGTGGTAGAGGAGTATGTAATTGATATACCGTGTCTAAAATTGGTGTTATTTGCATTGTTGGGTCGTTAAAGTCGGCATATTATATTATTTACCTTCAAATCTTCAATGGTATGTAAATTCCATATTCGTTAAATAAAAAGTCATTGCTATTCGTTGTGTAGTTTTTGGAAAACCATCAACGTTAGAGACATCAGCTGTAAGTAGTTTTGAATATGTATTAAACTAGCACTTCGCCCGCGACTTCGTCCGCGTGTCCCTCAGGAACTGTGCATTTTTTCGGGATAAAAAGTAGCCTATGTTACTCAGTGATAATGTAGCTTTCTATTAGTGAAAGAATTTCTAAAATCGGTCCAGTAGTTTCGGAGCCTATTCGGTACAAGCAAAAAAATCTTTCCTCTTTATAATATTAGTATAGATTATGTACTTGTACTAGGTATAAGTACTTACCTACGCTAAGGTACCTACACGAGTAGGCTAGCTAGCCTATCAAAATATTACTTACTAATGTAGTTTTAAGTGCAGTAGATATTTTTATATCTGCCTATCTACCTACCTAAGTACTTAGATTCTTAGCTAGATAGACGATTTTTTTACTTTTGAAAAAAAAAACAGCTGGTCAATACATTTTGATCGTGTTGTAGTGCATTTTTGTAGGGAACAGCTGATTTTTTTTTTCATATTTCAGTGTCGGTCCCATAATAAAAGTTGATCATATTCATGAGTACTTTCACCTCCTAAAATATCCGCACTGGTTTTAATTTTACCCTGTAGATTCGTCATGTCTGTCTGTCTGTCCGTCCGTATGTCACAGCCATTTTTTTCCGAAACTATAAGAACTGTACTATTGAAACTTGGTAAGTAGATGTATTTTGTGAACCGCACTAAGATTTTCACACGAAAAAAAAAAAAAAAAATTGTGTTTCCCCATAGGTAGGTACATAGAACTGAAACTCAATTTTTTTTTTCATCTTACTCATACGTGTGGGGTATCTATGGATAGGTCTTCAAAAATGATATTGAGGTTTCTAATATATTTTTTTTCTAAACCGAATAGTTTGCGCGAGAGACACTTCCAAAACTTAAAAAAATGTTTTGACTTGTAAAAGTGTTATTTTTAACCTATTTACAAAATAATTATCAATTATCATAAAAAAAAGTGATAAATTGTGTGTCCCTGTAACTTCTAAAATAAGAGAATGATAAAACTAAAAAAAATACATGATGTACTTACATTATCATGTAAACTTCCACCAAAAATTGGTTTGAACGAGATCTAGTACCTAAGTAGTTTTTTCAAAATCATCAAAATTCCTTCAAAAACAAAGTTTGTTATGCGGTCCGGTTATTTTCACTTTATACGTCCAAAAGCTACCAACCTACATAATTATTATTTAACGACCAAAGACAATATTTAATCATAAGTAGGTATTGCCAGTTGCCTACTTTAAAAATAGGTCGTAACAATACACGAAAAAATCATTAGAAAGGGGAGGAAGGGGAGCACCTGACGCCAGAAGTCATTAGTAAATAGATGGACACGAAGAAATGCGATAACGCCCCGCTCTCCCCAAAATTACTGTGCACCAACTTATGAATTACATTTACAAAAATTACTCCACATTGAACTTTGGACTTTATTAGTTTAAAATACGGTTGATTTTAATTTGCTGATGAGTTATACTAGCTGTCAAAAATAAATTTGTTCTCCGATATAAAAAATGACATTGTGTGGCCAACACCAAAACGTTAACATCTATTGTTACAATCTAAGGATTCTTTTGAGGGTTAAAGATAAAGGTTTTTTTTTCTTTTCGGCCGGATTTAAATATTATCTATGTTTTTATGTTATTTCCCGTAATGTGTATTTTACTTGGTGTCTTGAGGAACTTAACTTGTAATTTTCTGATTATTTTTTTAACTCACATACCTAGTTATTGCGCTGTGCGCTTTTCGATATCTATTATCTACAGATAGGGGGCGTTATGTCGTTCGTATTTGAGAATATGGCCTTTGATATACCTACTTACGGGGTGTAATTTTAGTCCGTCGAAATACGGAAACGGGTCATTGTACTCATCATTATGAACAACTTTTACTATGAGACCAACCCTGAAATCGCGATAAAAAATCTGTTGTTTCATACCTACATTTATGTTCACATCTCAACAAAATGTATGGAACAGCTGATTTTTTTTCGCGTTTTGCGAGGTAGCAGCCCTAGACTAAGGTAAGAAGGAATTAGTAGATACCTACCTAATAAAATATGTAATTCAATTCTTTTAAGAGGTAAGCTGGAGCTCCAAATGCTTACCCGGCCACGAAAAGCTAATTATAAATATGTGACAATAGTAATAGTCAATACTGCTTGTGCTATTTCTCAAAGGGAAACCGGTAGGAATCGTATTGTAGGGACCCTTCGCCACTGGTAGATAACTGTATCACCAAAATCTATTATTCAATAAAGTTTAAAAAAAATACCTACTCTTACCAATCCGCTAACACAAGAATTGAAAGAGTTTTTCTCGTTCAATTTCCCCTCAATATCTAGAATTTCCTTAATAATCAAATTCCCTATTTACATTCCACCCGTTCGAAGTTAACCGTTCCGCTGCGATGGTGTCATAAAGGCCTCGTAACTCGTACCTCGTACCCGCGCCCCAACCCGCTACCGCTTATTAGCTTACCAAAACCAACAATCGTGATTAAATCGCGCGTGAACTAATAAAATAATAAGAGTCTTCCTCTTAATGGATGGTCGCGACGTAGGGTTACATGGTGCTGTTTTGTTCGGTATTGATTTGTAGATCTATGTCAGAAATAGCTCAATTAGAAGGTTAAAAATTAGGCTGATTACATTATATAGATGTTAATATCAAGAACTTTGAAAAAAAACAGGAGGTATTTTTTATTATATTTTCTAATTTCGAGGGGCTCGTGGCTAAATGACAGCCGCGCTGATCGATCGATCTGCGAGTTTAAGCTGCGCTTGCCACGGTCAGTCCTTGGATGGGTGACCGTTCTTTACACATCGAGACCCCTCCGTGCCTCGGAGAGCACGTTAAACAGTCGGTCCTAGTTGTCATAGGAATATCTTTGACAGTCGTTACGGGTAGTCAGGAGCCCAAAAGTCTGACAACTGGTCTAACATTCGAATACCGATATTCCCCAATCATTGGGTTGTGGAGGTCAGATGGCAGTCGTTCCATGTAAAATATTGATATTCAGCCGCAACCAGTTAGACTGGAAGCCGACCCCAATCATGTTTGGGAAAAGGCTATAGGCGGATGATTTTCTAATTTCACATGTTAATTTTCGTAATACCTAAGTAGTTGTAAAACAATACTGTGCAAGTTGAGCTCTACTACAGAGCAGTCTTATAACTTGTCTTTTGAATAACTTGACCTATGAAGAATATGCGCGAAAAAAATTTTGGAAATAACTTACATGAAACATAATATCCATTGTTTTAGTTACTGATAACGAATTAATACATAAATTCATCGCCCAATGGACAATTAACAGCCCACGATCATGATACAAACTTTAATGAGCTTTAAATAAGTATCTAACTAGCTCGCAAGTTTCTCAAGAAATTTAACGCTTCGCTCTTTTGACGCAAAAAATTGCATAGAAACCGATGACGTTAGGGAGAAGTGGGGGGAGTAAATTTCATTACAATTAGCTGTCACGACGTATGAATAATTCATGGCCGGGGTCTGGCAGGCCCCGCAAACAGTGAAGGGTTGATTGTTGCCGTCTGTTTGCTGGCGGCTAGTAATTTGTGTCGGCCATCGTTCATTAAGCCGCGTTTAAGTTAGGATTTTGATGTTACCGATAATTTGGTTGTGATTACTGATTGGGATAGTATTTGGTGTTGGGTTTATTGTGTATGGTTTCTAGTTATCTGGGTTTTTAGGAAGTTGGTTAATGCCTACCCATGTTTCAGCGTAGGTACTTACTTAGATTTTCATTAATTTGGAAGCTCTACCCAAGTGATGAGTCAACTAAAGATTTCGTTCTTCATAATTATGTCAGTAACTATATAATTCAAAGTATCTCTATATACCTATATACCTACACTTTTCTTTCCCTGGATTTATTTTCTTGATGTAAGAAATCCATCGCACATTCGCATAGTTAGTTCATCTAAAATATGTTTTTTACAACATACATACACCATACACCAAAAATCCATAGCCAATGAAAAAAATGGAAAAATTACTCCCCAAAAGGTTTGTCTTTTCCTGAATGGTTGAGTCATCAACTGTCAAGTATTCACGATTCTCTTGGAACCTTTTCACCTCAAAAACAGCTGATATCTATCACATCCCTCAAAACTAAAACAGATCAGAGGTCTGCTATCTCGTACCTTCAGTTCTATATCCTATACCGGACGTGTTGACATTGTATTTAGCAGTTCATTACTGCGTGACACGAGTGATGTTCGAGCTATCGCCTTACGACACAGAGATGATCGTGTTACAACTTACACTTTAAAATGTTGGGCTAAGCTATAGGAGGTAGCGATTTGAACGTGTCTTCATTAGTTTTGATTGCGTTAAACTGATAGGGGTCGTACTATGACGTGTTATGAGCATCATTAACCCGGTGTCAGAGAGGGTAGTGGTCTACAAATCAAATAGCACCATTTCTTTTTCATAACGAGACAATAACTCGTTAAAACTTTTAACACTTCATAGTCCCTACAGCATAGGAATTTTTGAGGATTCAGAACTGTCAATAAAGAAGAGATTGGAACAGGGACCGAAAAGGTCACCCGTATAGGGGTTAACCTGGGTTATTTTTTGGGTTAGGTGAAAAACCTTGCATAAAGGTTAACCCGTATTCTGGGTTAATCAGCCTAATAATAACCGGTTCACGCATAGAGTTAATTTTTGTTCCTTTTTTTTCATTTTTGTTCTATTTCATTCGGGTTAATCAGCAATATAAACCGGTAACGGTATCCGTATTAAAAGGTTAACCGGTTACCCTGCATTAGGATTAACCAAAAATATGGGTTAGAGATTTAACCGGTAACCTTTTAACCCGATTAATCGGTCCCTGGATTGGAATGTTTACGAGGTAAACACCTATTTTATAATAAGTCGTTATCAATGCTTAATAGAGAACGAAATGTTTATTACGAAGAGAGGCAGTTCTAGAAAAAAAAAGTGAAAAATAAAAATAGTAAATTAAAAATTAAAAAAACCCAACTGCCAAAAAACAACTAAAAAGTTCAAAACAAGAGCACTTTTCAAGCAGTCTGATGCAGTTGGTGGCATAAAATCTAAGATTTAACACAAATAATTGCCACCAACTGCATCAGACTGCTTGAAAAGTGCTCTTGTTTTGAACTTTTTAGTTGTTTTTTGGCAGTCGGGTTTTTTTAATTTTTAATTTACTATTTTTATTTTTCACTTTTTATTTTTCATTTTTTAAATGTATTTTTTCGTAATCTTCTTTTCGAGCCCTTCATTTTGATACCCCACATGATAGGTTTTGAGGATAAGTAAGAATTAGCGAGAATGATTGCTTTGTTGAACAACTTTAAATCGTTATATATCCTAAACTATTATTTAAAATGAAAAATGATAAAAGGAACCTAAAGATGATTTTAAAATACCTATTCAACGACACCCCACTTGACATAGTTCATCGACTTTTTTTTTTTTCATTTTGACAATATGGCGTCTGGTTGTCGCTGTGGTGAATTTTGATTACTGTTATGTCTTTAGTGACACTCGCAAGGTTAAGACGAATCGATTGACGTAAGAATTATCAAAATCGGCCTACGCATTTGGTCTCTAGAACGCCACATAGAAACAAACATACATACATACATACATACATACATACATACATACATACATACATACATACATAGACTGATAAACACATTACCCTCCTTTGCGTCTCGCAGTCGGGTAAAAACAATACTTATTAGCGTAGGTACCTTACTGTGTATCTGTACTAATCTGTAGGTAAATAGATCATAGTTAAGTAAAGCCTTAGATCTATTTCTGTTGTAGGTTACCGCAGTTAATGTTCTTATTCAAAAAATTCTTAATACCTAGGGGTACCTACCTACTTCTCTTTATGCTTTTCCATATACCTACCTATCTACACCAGCTAACTGGCATGTTTTATTTTACTAAGTTCTACTAGTTTTCTGCTTCCACAGCTCTAAAAATAAAATGTGATTCCGCTTGTCGCTTGCGCTACATCTGAAGATGGGTGTGCGCCTGAGACGCTCCAACTGCGCGTCTGCGCCGGCGCCACGGCATCCGTCTACTCCTGTCATGTTGCTCCTACCTATTTAACACGCAGCGTATGAATGCCTAGTACTGATATATTTTATGCCAACATCACTGAGGGAAGATTACAAGCTAATTTCGGAGTAAAAACATGAAAGCATTAGCTAATAGGCCGCACAAGTTGAGGAAGACATCAAAAAAGGTATTTAGGCGAGATATTACAAATCAAAATCATCTTTTCAAATGTTTTGTCCATTACATAGGACATATTAACTGTGCAAATAGTTGTAGTTAGCTATTGTAGGTACAATTTTAGGGGAGATACCTATCTAAGTATTTCTCCTCAATACTGCTTTCTCATATTGTAGATATAAAAGCGATCTATAAGTATTAGAGGAAGCTTTAAATATAGTTAATATTCTGTGATAAAACCGCGTGTCTTCGTAAAACCACGGCAATATTGATCTATTTCAATGAAACTTGCGAATTATGTAAACGTTTGTTCACATAGTTCACAAGTTCAGCTACATGCTAGGTAGGTATTACATATTTAATAAATAAAACAGTTAAGTACCAAATCATGTTTGTTTTCTATACAGGGTAAAATTATAACCAGTACGGATATTTTAGGAGGTGAAAGTACTCATGAATATGATCAACTTTTATTATGGGACCGACACTGAAATATGAAAAAAAAATCAGCTGTTCCCTACAAAAATGCACAACAACACGATCAAAATGTATGGAACAGCTGATTTTTTTTTTCATATTTCAGTGTCGGTCCCATAATAAAAGTTGATCATATTCATGAGTACTTTCACCTCCTAAAATATCCGCACTGGTTTTAATTTTACCCTGTATAGATAGGTACTTATTTATAAGATCCGTAGTAGATTATTTTTACAAAAGACCAAGCACTTTACATTCATATACTATGTATAGGTTCAAATAAACAAAAAAAAAGTGCTCACTACGACGGAAATACAGTTAATCGGTCGCAAAACCAACAGCACCATAGACTAATGTTTTGCGTCGACATCGCCCAATATTATTCTACTTACACAGACAGGCCTAAACAAACACTCACATACTTCCGATATGACATTAGAACTTTGCAAAAAATAATATTTAAGTATTAAATTACAAGGGATATCTCTGTTTTTCCAAATTCCCACGTGGCGTGGCGCCATAGATTTTTTTCTTCTACTTATTTTTCTACCGTGAGTTGACAATTTTGGCGGGAGATAACGTAATTATGTCATTGAGTGTGTCTTTTGTATTGTTATTTCTTATTCTTTATATTTTTATGGGATCTTGGAACTATAAAAGTTTTGTTAGTCAGCAGTTTTTTGTAACGACTACTGTATTAGATACTTATAGTATTTTTTTGCTATATTTATTGTAATGTAGGTAGGTATCCTACTCTTGTCTTTGAATGGAAGGAAGGGAAACAATTGTGTTTATGTTATTCATGTGTGACCAATTATTATAACCATT
Source organism: Thalpophila matura (assembly GCA_948465475.1). Lineage (NCBI taxonomy): Eukaryota > Metazoa > Arthropoda > Insecta > Lepidoptera > Noctuidae > Thalpophila > Thalpophila matura. Next base: position 1,860,472 of record OX419187.1, on the reverse strand, counting down.
GTCATCAAAAGCCTATTAGATATGTTTTACAAGGCAAATAGGTGCCAGATTTTACGTGAATTCTATTTGAATAAAATAAGTAAAGTCCGTGTCAATACAACTGTGCACTATGTAAACAAACTTTCTATACAAATTCATAACATTTTTGCAATATTTCATATTCCATTGTTTACATATATACTTACCTAAGTTGGACTTTAGCTTACGGTACCTACTTAATTATACCTACCTATAGGTAAGTTCATTAAAAAAAAAAATATCAATCCTGTATCTACTAATTCAGAGGCACCCACCAAAACACAGTTTCGTCATTACCAAACAAAAAGCTTCTTAGTTTACCCCACTTTAAAAACTGTAAGTCATGTTGACCTAACACTCGACGTATTTAATACAACGATTGCAAAAAAATAATATTTTTTTAATTAAAATGCAGGGAATGAAATGTAGTCATCTCTTATAATTACGGGTTGGGAAGGAAAGGAAACGTGTGACGGTAATGACTGACGGATTGTGAATGAAAGCTCTTCATGTTTTATGTTGGATTGTAACGGAACTTAATTGTTTTAAATAAATTAATTCGGCAAGCAAAATAGATTGATTTATGTTTAATTACGATGACGTTTCTTTGGTCTTGAACTCTTGATATCGAGATAAATGATATTGGTCAATGAAAAGCCTACCTTTGAAGACCCGAGAGGATTAATTTCGTTCTTCAGGTATTTATAAGTAGTGGCAGCAGTTACGAGCACAAACGTCACAGACCTGCGCTGTACTTTAGCTGAGATATCGGTCTCTGGCGGAATGAAGAAAACGAGGGGCGCCGAGGCTGCACGCGCTTGGTTCGTCAGTCGATGCTCGTCTAATTGGACCATTCTCTGTTACGTATTGTCAACTGTCTATTGTCTATTGAGCCGAAAATGTAGGTACATGCGCAATCTGTGCTCATAATTCACGCTGCTACCTATACATCATTAGTTTCTGCTTTTTCACAAGGAGCTCTGCTACTACATATTCCTCTACTAATACACAGTGATCATATAGTCGGTATAGTCATCTAGTTACAGTGCAGTTACATAATTATGTAAATGAATCAAATTACCAACCTGATCCAATTAACAATGACAATAAACTTACCGGAATTCCGCTTCAGTAACGACACGTAGGTCTATTTCTTGCAGATCTGCATATCGATACAAACTCACATTGTCACTGTTATCTTAAAACCAATCTTAATTATCTAAACCTTCTACAAAACACACAAGTAGGTACTTATATAAACTGATAGAATTTAATAAAAACCTTATTATTCTTTGATAACCATTGTATGCAGTATTGATGCTAATCGCAATCCCATTCGATGGGGTAATTGAAAAACTTGTATTCCCATTATGCCTTATAGGGCAGAATATTAATTCAAATGCATATGTTCGTTATGTCTTACCGCCGTGTCTCTAATACAAAGATTAGATAGTCGTTGGAAAAGGTTTCTGCCTATCTACAATGAAAGGACACTGTTTGGCGCCTATCAACGCGCGAAAGGAAACGACGTTGATTTTACTGAATCAGGATCATATATTTTTTGTTAAACACTTGCAATCCGTTACTTAATCATTACCATTTTCATCACCTTTGAAATGTTACCGTATGTTACGGCAAGAATTAAAATAGAATGAATCCTATATTTTCTAGAATTAATTTAAGTATTACAAGTTACAATATCTATGTCTTAGGCCCGTATTCCAGAACGATACTCCAGCACCGATCTCTGCTTGAGCCTAGATTTCAACCAATGGCTTTAAATCTATGCTCAAGCAGAGATCTGTGCTCGAGCATCGTTCTGTAATACGGGCCTTAGTCTAAGTCACTAAACTCGTGCATACTTTAACAATGTTATTGTGTATTTTTACAATAACTAGGTAAGGTACCTATGTTATAATTTAATAATGAAATGTTTTAAAATTTTGTTTAACACTATAAGGCAACATCATACAATTTATACATGGCCTGAATTCTGCATTGACGATTATTTTTTCAATCGTAGAGATTTAAGCATAATTATTTTAGATGGCATAAGACGAAACCCATATTAAAGCTATGTATCTGAATGTAGATAGGAACCAGCGTCATTACATCTAAAATTTATGACCATGAATGTCTATGGGAAAAGCTAATCATGGCTACAACAATGATGATATTCACCGCTATTCGAAGGTTAAGAACGCCTACGGCCTAACGAGACAGTTCTCTGAATGGGTTTATGTAGGTACTACATGTAATGTCGGTTAGTTGAACGCTCAATTTATTCTAGTCGTGTCGAAGATAATGTATAACAAGACAAGCTAACATGACACATTTCTTAGAACATATCACTTAATTATGAAAGCGTGTCTGATCCATATTAATTTAATGTACCTACCTACTTACATATTTGTATAATAATGGTTGTTAAATTCAAACGCGTCATACATGCAGTTTGTATAAAAAATCAACAACGTTTTTTGTCCTATACATCCACAAAATATTCTCTACAGCTTTCACTGGTGCCGATTTTATTGTGCAAAAGGTAGCAATAGCCTAAATTAAGTTCATTTGGAACTTAATTTAGGCTATTGCTGTCTTTTTCCCTCTAATAAAACAGAAAAGAGACGGAAAATAAGAGCTGTCAAATTAAGTTGGACTAAAATCATACAATCTTAGACGACGCGTCAGAACGTGACAATAAAAAGCACGCTAAAGTTCATTCAAATCGAGGGGTGAAGGGCTATTTAATCTAAGCGACTTTTTAGGCGATATCGATTCAGAATCATACAATAAATTATCATTAGTAGAATAAACTATGTTGGGATTTACACCATGTACCTGTTTATTTTTGAGGCTCCGATATTTCGGCGCAGTTGCATGCGCCATGATCACGGAAGAACTACAGAAGAAGAACAGTTCTTCCGTGATAATGGCGCATGCAACTGCGCCGAAATATCGGAGTCTCAAAAATAAACAGGTACATGGTGTAAATCCCGACATAGTTTATTCTACTAACGTCAATAACCATGGAACTTTAAAACAATAAATTATCAATAATTCAGAATCAATATCGCCCAAAATGTCACTTAAATCAAATAGCCTTTCACACCTCGAAATCAAGAGGTAATTTAGTTTGACAGCACAGCGGCACTTGTACTTTTCTCTTGCTGTCTGTTGAAAAAATATAGCAATACTTTGATTTTAGTTTGGTTGATGTTCAAGAGAATCGGCGCAACTTTCCTAGATACTACCCTGGAAAAAAATCAGAGCTAGATAACGTAATTAGGTACAATAAGGAGTGTCGTATCTGTGTATTGAAGTTGTACTCTTCGTATGCTGCATATTGTTATGTGGTGTTATCTCCGATGGTCGGCTGTTCTGCCTGGTCTGTTATGAATCACCTGTGTATTGTGTAACTGTGCATCCCGCCCGCGGCGTGCCATGAATTAATACCGTATTAGGTATTAGCAGAAATGGGAGAATTATGCTCTTCGAATTTTGAGGAAGTAATGAGTAATGAGCGGCTTCAGTTTTGACGTCTAGACAGAGTAAGGTGTTGACAGTGTTATGGCAATATCCACAGAAATCGAGATAATAAGGCAATAGAAGTAGCCCGCATGACCTTGTCGCCGCTTTCGAGCAAATTATGTTAGGTAAGTGGTTAGACACCGGTACATCGCGAGGGCGCGTTTAAAAATGTGACATAATTATGTGAATACGAATTAAGTTTAATTTTGTATTGCATTACATGCTTTTACATTGACTGCGAACCGGTGACAGTGTTTGATTGCTGGTTTTTTGGACGCGCTAATATCTGGAACTACTAGATTTTCGATACTCGGATTCGAAAAAATATTTTTGTATATGATAGCCAGATTCATGAGGAATAATATAGGCTATTTAACATCACGCTATGACCCTTAGGAGCCGAGCAGCGGTAAAACCGCGGGGCACAGCTCGTATATTATCATATACGCGCGCCGTCGGCGCCGGTTGCAACTTACAAGTAGGTACTACGCACCTGACCTTTTTAAAAAACATCACCAATAAGATCAGATCAGTGTATATATCTCCTTGTAAGGCGTCTTCCTAATAGATGGCAAAAAAGGCAATTTATAAGGAGGATGTTACTGGAAACGCCGAGGGGGCCCTAGAAGTAGGTACATCTTATTGGTGATGTTCTTCAAAAAGGTCAGGTGTGTAGTAGGCACTCGCAACGGGTTCGCTCAGGGTTGACGGGGGCTTCGTTCGCTCGCTCACTGAAGCCTCCTTCAACCTCTTAGTGTTAGCTGGTTACTTTTAACCTTGCAGACAGAAATAGGAGCCAGGGCTACGTCGACCATTGCCCTTCCCCCTGCCCCCCTTAGCCCCCCTGTCCATTATAGGAGCCGGCGACGCCGGCAGCCGAGGTTTTCAATCTCGGCTGATGACAGCAATGTATACCTACTGCCGGTTTCTAACGGCGTTATCTTTGTGTGCCGGAGCGCGCCAGCAGCGAAATCACTCCCTTAAAAAATAACTTTATGAAGATAGAAAATAGCTGAACATTTTCTCAATTTAATTTTCAACAGTTTCTCGCTCCAGTATTTCCTTGCAGACGTGAGAACTGTCGCCTGTCCGTGTTTGTCCGAACGTTGGGTGTGTGTCTGCATTGCGCGGCCGCGAGATGTTTTTAAACATCCACTACTGATCTTGCGTTACTGCACACACCAGACTAGGGCTGCCTAAACGCGTAACTGAGCACTATAGAACGAGGTTTTCTCGACGGAAGGATAGACAAACTGACAGATTGTAGAAATATATCTACCGATTTAAGCATGGCGATGTTAAAAAAAATGAAGATAAAAAATGTTTCTATTCTGCAGTCGACAAAAGTGTACAACGCAGTGCAGAAGAGATGACGAGTTGGATAGAAATTACTCTGTCTATTCTTGGTAGATGCTACGCATGCTGGATGGCATTATTATAATATTTTTAAATCGTATAGGTTAAAATGTCTGTACATTGGAAATATTTTCACGAAAAGCGCTTGGGATACTAACCGAATACCTAAATCATTTTTAGAATTCATGTGAGTAGCTGATATGTCTGTGTGTCTGCTCATGTGAGAACGGCTGAACTGATTTCAATAAAACTCAGAATATTATAGACTTAGTTGTTGTGTTGTTTGTGTATTAGTGTTCTAGATTTTGACATAATTATATCTAACAATGATATTAAAGATTATTAAATTCTAAGACATTCCAAAAGTGCCAGCCCTAGCAGCAGCATGTCTGTTGACTTGTGTTTAAAACTGTGTAAATAAGAGAGGTCTCAAGTTACGGGATCAATTTTAAAACAATATTCAGCTACGGACGGAGGCGCCTGCGCACAAACATGCCCAACTACACCAGGGGTACTCAACCTTTTTGTCTCAAAGCATGTAACTTTAAGTTTCTCTACTATTTAAGTTTCAAATGCAAATTACACAAGCAATTTGTTTCGTCACTCACCACTGCTCTAAAAAAAATCAGTAGGTAACGGAAGATATCGTGAGGAAACCGGCAGGTCTTAGAACGAAAAATTCGGAGACATGTGGTGTCTAACAACCAGCACTGGGCCAGTAAGCTGGACTAGGGCCCACTCCCAATCTGTGAGTGGAGGCCTTAGTTCCAGCAGTGGGACTTCTACGACTTTCACGACTACAGAAAACCCTTTTGTTAGAAACCGAAATAATTTTGCTTAGTTCACTTGATAGGCATTAGTCACTAAGCCAACACAGTTGCAGGTTGAGTACCGCTGACCTAGTTTGAAGGAAAAAACACGACCCCTCTGTTACCTTTAGTAGTTGGGTCCCAAGCGTTTCGGAGAACACTTGCAAGAGACAAACAGTTTGGTTTGTGTTTCGAAACCAATCAAGATGATATGAAGATGTTGGTCAAACAATACAGAGGCTGGTGTCATGATGGGGAGTAGTGTTTTGTTTATTTTTGTTTAATTTACCTCTTCTAGTTGTTGTATACTGGGTAATAGCTGCATTCTGTCTATTTTGGGGCCCTAGACAAGTTGAAAGAAAGAAAGAAGAAAGAAAAATGATTTATTGCATTTGCATGCGACGACATGAAAATAATAAAGGTAGCAAACAACAAAAAAAAAACGAAGTACTATTGAAAAGTAGGTAGGTACATGCAAAAACATTAATAAAATAATAAAATAATAAAAATAAAAACATTTGTAGGTAGGTACCTACATTTAAAAAAATAAAAAATAAAGTTGCTTTTCTGTTAGCGTTCACGCCAAACGCTACGGACAAAATGTATGGAATTGACATTTTGTGAGTCACGTGACTTTTCCGCAGGTAAGTCATTGCCATACATTTTAGACGGCCTAGGGCCTTTGTACCGACCCGCCGCGTGATATCACCGCAAGAACTGCCGATTTGTTTGCGAACGTTCGAGGGGAATGTCACGGTGAGATTCTCCCTCGAACGTTCCCAAACAAATTGGCAGTTCTCGCGGGAGGAGGAAATAGACAGGGAGATTTTTTTGCGAGATATCAGAATTAGCCTATAATGGTTCTCACTACTGAGACTTGGAACTGTTTCTCCTAAACACAGGCTATTTTATAACCTATCTAGGAGAACAGTACTCCACCCACTAACTAGATTAATAAATACTCGTTGTATGCCTGTCCTAAACCGTATTATGTACTTAATCTAGTCCAAGTTATACAATAAAGATGATTATGATTATTATGATTTCTCTCTGTTACACGGAACTAAGAGTCCCGGACCTTTTGAAGGCGTGCGCGGGGCCGAAGCCAACACGTAGAGGCCCTTTATGACAGCTTTTTAATAAAAAATTATGGTGACATAGCTGGTGATTATCCTTGTATGCACTGTAGAAATACACCCAAGGATAACCACCAGCTTATGCAGGACTATTGCAATATATATGTGGAAAAAAGAAACTACTTGGGCTATTGTGGTGGGATGGTAGTGGACTAAGTTAAGGGGAACTATAGGAACCTATGGCGCCTGCCGAAACAATGTATGTGCACACGTAAAAATGGCAGACGGAGACTTGCCAACTCACTAACTGGGCCCCCTGAAAAACGTCGCTCGGGTAGCAACAAAGGGGGCAACAGGAACGTGAGTGGCTGAAGGGTGGAGAGGCTTCGCTGGACTTTAAACTCAGATCACTTGCTCCCTGAGGGTCCGGCATCACTGGCCCACTCACCACTTACGCTCAGCATCCATCCTCCGAGCAGAGGTGTTCTGCTCTAGCGACTCCACTCTAGACGGCCAATGAAGGCAAGCTAGAGGCGGGAGACCTGTTCCTCGTCAGTGTTCACTCCAACCGGCCAATAAAGGCAAGCCGGAGGTGAGGAACGGTCGCTTCTCCCTGGAGCACTCGGGTACCGCGGGGTCGCTACTCCCCGTCACTTCGCCTCAAGGTGCCCTGCGGGTTTTTTGATTATTATGATTATTATTATGATTACTTTTACTCTGTGAGAGGATATGGACCGTAATCCACCACGCAGGCTCAGTGCGGGTTAATGGATGTTACTGTCTTTGAAATTATGGTTTTAGTAGATAGATACCTATATGTTATTCTTCTCACATTTTTTTCCTTCACAATTATAGAGCAGTGATGATGAAAAAAGTTGGAGAAAGTGCGCCTCTGCCTGATTCGGGTCGGATCCACGATCTACGACTCCTTAATCGGGATTGTTACGACTTCACCACCAATCCTCTCTATGGCGAGATCTACAGGGTGGCAGGTTAGACAGTGGAAATATTTTAAGGGGTCATTGTACTCATCATTATGAACAACTTTTACTATGGGACCAACGCTGAAATCGCGAAAAAAAAATCAGCTGTTCCATACATTTTGTTGCTGTTGCTTGCTGATTTTTTTTTCGCGATTTCATGGTTGGTCCCATAGTAAAGGTTGTTCATAATGATGAGTACAATGAGCCCTTTAAATATTTCCATTGTTTAACCTGCCACCCTGTATAATGAATAAAAATTGCCACTGCAGCAAAAAGCCAAAACCCTAATCAGTACCAATTGCATACAATGTTGCTTCGTCTGACTTGGTCGGCTGATTTACAAGTATCTACAACCCAACTAGTGGATGATACCGGTAAGATAACCTGTCAAACTAGAACAAAGACGTGGTAACTGCTAGTTAATCCAATAATTAGGTTCGTTAACATAATCATCTACTGTGTCTGAAACAACTCGTAAATAATATGCGATTACGGAATTATAATATGAAATAGAGTAGCAGAAGTATCATTCTGAACATCAGGCTATTGTCTAGATTGTTAGCATAAGCATAAGCATAATCGGCCTATAATGTTCCCACTGCTGGGACACAGGCCTCCTCTGTGAGAGGGAGTGGGCCGGTCCACCACGCGGGCCCAGTGCGGGTTGGTGGACGTCACATGTCTTCAAAAAGTCAAAAAATATTTTTATTTTCATTGCAAAAGGGGCTGGAGTGGGGGTCCAAAATTTGAAAGTGGGGTAACTAGGACATATGACTATGACATATATCATATGAAAAGGCTTGATTTGCACATTTCAAAATAGATTTTTATTTTTTTTTATGCCTTATAGTTTTTGACATACCTACCTATGATAAAAAATATCTGAAAAAATACCATTCCCCCCCCTTATCTCCGAAGTTTGCGGAGCGTAAAATCTGAAATAATTAGAGTTGATAGGAATTGATCCAAATATTGCACCAAAAATAAAACCATGTTCGTAACTAGCACAGTTTTTTAGAAATCATCAAAATTCCTTTACAAACAAACTTAGTTATGCGGTCCGGTATTTTTCACTTTTATACGTCCAAAAATGATACGGAACCCTAAAAAAAATCCGGTTTTTTTACGAAATGGCAAAACAAGTCATTCAATCAATTTTTGGTTTCACAAATGTGAACACAATAATTTAGATGTAGCTACGCATAAATTAAAATCCTTACTGAACCCATCGCCGTGGCACGACACAGGCTTTACTTTATTGTCTTTGAACTAGTCTAGCGAGACCTCTTTTGCACATAGCACGGCCACCCCGCGGAATTAGCAGAAAGCGTTTAGATGGGTATATAAACTCCTTGCTACAATACTTTTTATACTCATTTCAAGATGACACTGCTCTTTGGTCGCGTTATAATATTACGAGGCTCGCTAGCGTCTGCGTTTATAATGCGACCAAATGACAGTGATAGCTCGAATGTAGTAAAATCAATTATAATAATGTAAACTTAATTTGGTCGAGTTATGGTTTACGCGTCGAGTATAGATTTCTATTTAACTCGGAATAAGGGTACAGCATTTTTGCACACAATTTTTATATCGACTCCTCCCTTCGCCACTACAGGCTACCATTCTACCCAAAGTCTAGATTTCAGACCTTCTGCTCTTGACTCCTGATACCGCGGACAGGTGGGGCCGCAAAAAGTAGCGGTCGATCGTCCCCGGGAAAAACAATCAAAAGGCGCCGCGCCATCACAGGAGCCGCTTTGATACCGGGACAATTACCGCCCCCGCGCCCCGCACACCGCAGGGAAACTCATTTTCCAACGCGGAGTAAACCTGTGCACTTATTAGATGTCGGCCAAGTTACATTTGCTTGTCACATAAATTAGTTTGATTTGTATTTTGGAAGTTATAGGGTTGAATTTTGAATGGTTTTACATTTTGGAACTGCAAATGTGTTTTGGTTAGTTTGCGCGACGACAACGTTTTATTTGAGGTTGGTATAAGACTTAGTCAACTTTAAGTTAAAGTCGTAAGGTTCATTTCAGCGTGTCAAACGTTTTTACAGCAGCATGTACAAGGTGGGCCAAAAGTTCTCGCGCCGCGGATCGGCCGTCAATCATCTCGCGATTCGAGTACTGACAAAGGAAAAATCCTTGAACGCGAAATAACTTGAACATGATCAAAGTGCTATGTTGACACCGTAAGTAAACGCATGGCGAGTTAATTTCGCCTTTGACTGAATTTATGGCGGGTGCGGGTTCAATTCCCTGTTACAGACATTTTTTTGTGACGCAGCGGCGTGGATTGGAAGCGATTACTGCTAATTTGGTGCTGTGAATGTGTCGCCTTTAGAAGTCCGTGTATTGTTTTGTTTGACGGCTGATTCAATAATGGGGAGCAATGAAACGCAGTCAGCGCAAGACAACTTGAAAGTCTTGGTATTTTACTTGACTATAACTCCAATTATTTTAGCATTAGATAATAAACGCATAATAACTGTTTCGTTATTTGAAAATTGTCGTCTATTAAGCTTCGTTATTTCTCGATAAATACAAAGCTATCATTTTAAAACATAACATAATAAACATTATTTCGCCGTACAGATTTTACCACGTGTTTATCAAAAACATTAAAATTATCAACAGTTGTTTTTTTTAACCGACTTCCAAAAAGGAGGAGGTTCTGCATTCGGTTGGTTTTTTTTTTTCATGTAAGTACCTACACCGATTACCTACTCTGTGATCTGTGAGCCGATTTACATGATTTTTTTTTTCATATGGTAGAAGAAGCTTGCGCGGTGGTCCCATATAAATTGTATTAACTTAGGTTGAATAGTTTTGTAACCAGCTTCAATAAACGGAATTTTTCGTGATGACTTTTTTATTATCGTCATGATGTCATCGATATACATATCGATGACATCATGACGATAATAAAAAAGTCGTATTATGTAGGTACACGAATTCCTGGACGCAATCGATCTCGATATTATACATGCATAACATCACGCTAGTATTTTCCGCAAGGTTAGGCAGAGGTGTATAATAGACACACAGTATTTTTATGTTCAAGTCTTATTTGATAGAAGGTTAGCGAAAGAGCCTATTGCTGAAAAAACATTGTTTTCGATTACTGAAACGATTCGTGAAAGCAATCGATCTCGGTAAAAGTCAATACAAAACGTGTGTCAAAAGCAGTATATTATTAAAGTCGCTCTATCCATGATTTTATGGAACTTTTATATACGTAAGGTATTATTATAAAAAAACATGACATGTTACACTACACTAAAAAGTTAAAAATAAAAAACAGGTTTAAAAAAAACCGACATACAAAAACTACACTAAAAACTATGAAATAAAAAGTTTAAACTTCCATAATTAAAAATCTAAATGTATACCTATTGAAGTCGGCGGTGCCTAGCATGAAAATAAGCAAAATTGCAGATTAACAAGGAATAAAAGGAAATCTTAATTTCCACGTGCACACACTGCGCACACCCTTCCTGTTTAAAGACTGGGAGGCAAAAACCTGTAGAGGCCCCGCCGGCTTCAATATAGGTACATTTAGATTTTTAATTTTGGAAGTTTAAACTTTTTATTTCATAGTTTTTAGTGTAGTTTTTGGAAGTCGTTTTTTTTTATTTAATTTATCAATCAATATTTTATACCTTTTGAATGGAAGTTCCTATAAGTTAATTTTTGAACGGATCCCCATCCGTTTATAGTATTGACGCTAGCAGTTTAAAGTTTTTTTGTCAAAAACACAAAGCCCTGAATTAATTTTCTGGCGTACATTCCACACCGCGTCTCAAGCAACCCAATGGAATTGGAGGGATCTCATTGATTTCATTCACATGTCTGAAACGCGATAACCCTGACAATGGTACACCAGCGACAAATATTCCTACTAATTTCACCTACCAATTTGCGGGGCACATTCTTTTTGATGTAGGGCTGTCGCGAATATTAATGAAGTTGTTAATTAAGTATTTGAACTTTTCTTCTTGTAAAAAATTGTGTCGAATTTCCATCGGGAAATAGTGGCTAGGTTTTGATCTAACACGATTTAGATTGCCATCGACACTAAGAAAATGATTGGGAAACAGATAAACTTTTATGCGTATAGGTACATATTATTTTTTTATGATAATTTCTTGCTGACTATTTGCCATGCGTTTTCTAAGCGGCTTACCATAACTTTGGATAAAGATTTTATCTAGAACTATTCATCAATATTATGTAAATTAAACGTGCACACGATGTAGTAGAGAAACGGTTACTTTTGCCTAGCATTAAAAGTGCTTGGCGTCTTAATCAGACTTCAGAGTATAAAACATAGGCAAGTATGCGTTTCCATAAAAGTTTTTCAATTAAAATGATCTGATACGCATTCGTGACGTGGACAGCGCAATTTCACACATTAAAATTAAATAATTAATTCAGCACATCCCTGCTTACCATCATACAAATCGGCACCGTTTGACATGGCCGCTTCCTCCCGACGTTTTATTCCATTCATGAGCACAAAATGGCGCAGTATCGGCATTATATGTTCATTTGCGGCGCATTGAGGCCGCCACGCGGTCACACTACCCGCTTCCTGCTCTCACATCAATTAGCCCACTGTGCAGGACAATGGCAGCCGGTGTTAGCAGTGCAAGCTATGCAATCAATCTTTATATCATCGAAAATGTCTGGCATGATCATTATTTTTGTATTAACACTGTCCCGCATGATGGGAATGATGTCAAAGCTGCGAATGATAAAAACAAAAATATCTAGTATGCAAATAAAATCTAGATTTGACGAAAGAGGTTGTGTAAATGTATCACACAGTTTTCTCAAACAAGTAAATCACAAGTCCTATTTTTAGCAGTATCAGCACAGAAACTAAACAATCTTCAGACCTATCTAATCCTTACTAAATTGGCAGTAGGTACTATGGTACTACAGCCCACCCTGTACCTTACACATCACCAAATAGATATAGTATAAACTCAGAGATTTTTGGGCTTAACGTTTTTACGGCCTAAAGCCTTACCTACCTTGGATCCTAAACGCCATTAGGTACATGATCTTGTACAATGAATATTCAAACTCTCTTCTCAAACAAATGATTCACAATGATTTTCTAAAGGTCGATTTAAACACAACGAACAAAGAGCTAGAGCATTCTTTCTAGATCTGTTAGTGTAAACAAAACCTCGTTTTCAGCGTTTACACCAAAATATCAACAAGCAAAAATGAGAACCAAGACCTAGAATAAAATTCTTGCACAAGAGAACAACGAAAGAATGCTCTACGTCTGTTTACATTAAAATAATTTGATAGAGTGGGGATAGAATGAGCATTCGCCAAGTATCCACAGCACAAAAACCAATTGCCACTAATACAGTCCCCACCATATCCTACACATCACCAAATATTATGGGATCAAAGTATCTTCACACCAATCTAATTAGTGTACCATCCAATCGACCAGCTCACTCCATACCCACGGTATCATGTCACCAGTTAACGGTAACTGTATAAAGTAAATTTGCGAGCCGCCACGTGCCACGTCATCAGTGCCTTTTGTTGAACAGGGGGTGAGCAGTGTTCCGGGTGGTGACGAATATTTTACACATTTTAACATAATATTGTTGAAGGAAATTGAAGAAGGGTGATTTAGGCGGTGGAAAAGTTTTGGGAGGAAATAAGACTGCATTGACCATGGATGAGAATTCGATTCACCATAGACGCAATCAATTCTATTATATTATTTCTTACTAGCACTTTGCCCGCGACTTCGTCCGCGTGATCCACAGGAACCTGTGAATTTTTCGGGATAAAAAGTATCCTATGTTACTCAGTGATAATGTAGCTTCCTACTGGTGAAAGGATTTTTAAAATCGGTCCAGTAGTTTCGGAGCCTATTCGGTACAAACTAAAAAAACTTTCAGACCTACCTTGATTTTACTATAAAACTACAACTGTTAATTATAGCTCTTCTTTCCCAAATCTGTATAACTTTTTGATCTTACTGATATCCTCATACCTACTTACAATACAGTGTTCTTCTGGCTGTCCAAGGCCGAGTGTGGCGTTTGCTCATTGATAGCTTCGTAATTTATATCTAAAACAGCTCAGCTTATACAATCTTCATATTTAATCTACAAAACCTCAAATAGGTAAAGAACATCTAAAGCTTCATCTGGGCTGATTGTATTACGTTCTTTTACGACTATTCATTATAAATTTCCGCTTTTGCCAAAATCCACCTAAACGGTATAACATTCATCTTCAGAATGTAAAATATCTACAAAATAAACATCATGTTTTATTTACACCATCCGTTATGATTCAATACCAGCCGATCGAAACGTTATTTTTATTCAAACGGGTACACAGTGGGTTCCGTTGGTAATTGTCAAATTAGCGCGCGCAGATCAAAGGCGGCGGCGATTTGTCGCGTTTTGATAATGTGATAAGTTTCGCGCGCGATTACGTTCGGGCGGGGTGCCAGTGATAGAGGGAAATGAGGGAATGGTGCAATTTATCTAGAGTCAAGTTAAAGTTACTATCACTGACAGTTGCAGAAAAGGTCATTAAGTTTTAAAGGAGACTTTAATGATAGAAATTGTATGGTTAATGCCTCCATTAAAATTTAATTATCTTTCTGCAACCGACCGTATATATTCATTAAAGCCAGTGCAATTACGTCCAAAATGAAATGGTTGTAGACAGCAGAGGGTGCTACTGCTCGAAGAAAAAATTGTTACTGCAATATACCAAAATCATTCTGATGGTTTTGAAATAAAGGCAGCGGCGTTTCTAACAAATCTGTAGTTTTTTCAAGGAAAAAATATTGTCCTAAAAATAATAAATGTAAGATGACCTTATCAGATGACTGCGTAATGTATCTATAAGAAAAACAGGTTTAAAAAAAACCGACTTCCAAAAACTACACTAAAAACTATGAAATAAAAATGTTAAACTTCCATAAATAAAAATCTAAATGTATATTGAAGTCGGCGGGGCCTCTTCTTCAGGTTTCTACCTCTCAGCCTTTGAACAGGAAGAACGTGCGCAGTGTGTGCAGCGAACGTGCAGCTTGCTTTGCGCCTCGACAAATTAAAATTTTCTTTCATTCCTCCTTAATCTATAATGTTGCTTATTTATGCTAGGCCCCGCCGACTTCAATATACATTTAGATTTTTATTTATGGAAGTTTAACATTTTTATTTCATAGTTTTTAGTGTAGTTTTTGGAAGTCGGTTTTTTTTAAACCTGTTTTTATTTTTATCTTTTTAGTGTAGTGTAACCATTTTTGTTGTTGTTAATTTATTACAATAAAGTACCATTAAATCATGGACAGAGCGACTTTGATCATTTATGTACTTTTACCGAGATCGATTACTTCCACGAATTTAAATAGGTATGTACTTATATTTATAGATGTTGGTGGATGAGAGCATTTCAGTAAACAAAAACCGGGCAAGAGCGTGTCGGACCACGCAGTGTAGGATTCCATAGCAAGAAGTATTTTGAGTGTTCCGACCGCAAATACAAGTTTGTATTTCATAATATTATTATGAAATATTAATATTTTTACGGTTGTCAAACTCAAAATGGAAAATAGTGAATATTTCAAAAATTTTGTGACGTATCTTGTTCAAACCAATTTCAATCGAAAGTATTTATTAAATGCTATAAGCTTGATTTTTTCCAGATTTTTTGATAGCGCGGTTGGAAAATTACAGGGGGGGACACACATTGTTAACGACTTTGGGAGCTCCTAGTTCACTCAATATGCACTTAAATAAAAAAGGTATTTAGAAACCTTCATGTTATTTTCAAAGACCTATCCAACGATATCCCACATGGTGAGGTGCGCGAAAATATTATTTTTCATCCCTCAGTTTCATGTATGGGAGCCCCCCCTAATAATTTTATTTTTCGTAATTTCACTATAGGCCTTAATGGCGGCTTGTAAAAGACATCTACCTACGAAGTTTCATATAAATTGGTTATGAACTGTAGATAGTAGTAATAGCAATAGGCTCGCTCCCTAGCCTTCTATCAAATGCGACTTAAGCATAAAAAAATTGTGTGTACTATACACCTCTGTCTAACCTTGCGGGAAATATCGGCGTGATGTTATGTATGCATAATATCGAGATCGATTGCGTTCAGGAATTCATGTACCTACACAATATCACTTTTTCATCATCGTCATGATGTCATCTAGATACACCAAAAATACCGTTTATTACACCTCGTTAAAAATCTACTCAACCAAAGTTAATAAAATTTATATGGGACCACCTCGCGAGCTTCTTCTACCATATGAAAAAAGAATCACGTAAATCGGCTCATAAACCACGGAGTAATCGGTGTACATACATTAAAAAAAAAAAAAAAAAAAAAAAACCAACCGAATGCAGAACCTCCTCCTTTTTGGAAGTCGGTTAAAAAAACAAGCACGTTACACCATCATACAATATCATATTGTGTAATTATGCAAATCTCGTTGTTACTTTTTTCTACCACTCGGTCCTACAGCTACAGCGTGTCTATCACGCCGCGTGATATCACCGCGAGAACTGCCAATTTATTTGTAAACGTTCGAGGGAGAATCTCACCGTGACTTTCTCCCTCGAACGTTTGCAAACAAATTGGCAGTTTTCGCGGTAATGTCGGTACAGAATAGACAGGTTGGTTTGTAAACCTTTACATTATTGCCGTCAAGTTTTTATTTTCTTAACCTTAAGCCCGTCACAGACGTAGCTATAATATATATTAATATGAATCATAGCAAGGCATATTACGACATATTTTCTATTAAAATTTTCGAGTGACCACACACGCAGCTATATTATTATATTTCTATGACGTCACCAATATATTTTACCGATATATTAATATATATTATAGCTACGTTTGTGACGGGCTTTAACCATACAATTCGCTACAACTGCCGCCACACCAAGCGTGTTGTTGACTCTAGTCCCCTCGCGTCTCGCGCTAGGGGAGCAAAGTATTCAAGTAGGGTAATTTGTTTTGTTCCACAGTAACGGATTACTATTAGTAATTTTATACGACAATATGAGCCTAGTAACCTTACAAGCAGGAACGAGGGAATCTTATAATTCTAAAAATCTAATTTGACTCTCTTGTTGGTCTAGTAACTGTAGTGGTCTTAGCTCGACTGCTGAACTTTTGGGTTTGATCTCCGATTTTTTTATACCACTACTAGCTGTTCCTCGCGGTTTCACCCCCGTAGCCCGGCTCCTAAAGGTTGTAGCGTAATGTTAATAGCCTATACTATTCCTCATGAATCTGGCTATCATATTATACAAAAAGAATTTTTCGAATCCGACTGGTAGTTCCAGAGATTAGCGCGTTCAAACAAACAAAATCTTCGGATTTATAATGTTATACCACCATGGTGGCAAACAGGGGTAAGGGTGCCTTTCTACCAGAGATGTGCTATGCAGCTAGTGCAGCTACAGGTTGCGAAAATGTAAAAGCTAAGCTACGAAACTATGTGACCGTACCTATCCACTGATCAGTGGCGAAAGGTCCCTACAATACGATTCCGGCTTCCCTTTGAAAAATTGCATAGGCAGTATTGCCTACTTTTATTAATTAGCTTTTCGTGGCCAGGTAAGCATTTGTAGCTCCGGCTTACCTCTTACAAAAATTGACCCTTTGCCACTGCCACTGATGCTAAGCTATGTAGCTGTGCGAGGAAGATGTATAGCTTGAGCTATGCAACATGGGCGTGTCGTTCCAGCATAGACTAGCTGGTTAATGGCAGAAATGTGAGTATATTACACTTCTCTTTCGGAGAATATACAGGTGTGATGTTTAGCATAAGTAGGTAATCTTTTTTCGGACTACACTTCTTTTGGACTAAAGCCAGGCTTGTAGCTATTTCATTCCACACTGGTGATGATGGTTGGTGATTGCTAATCCTTAGTATAGTCCTTTCGTGATCATCGTCATTCATCATCAATTCATTATGCTAATTGACATGCGTCTGCTTTAGAGCCTTGATCCTGATGAGGTCCCGTTTGGTAAAGCTGGAAGTTATATTGTAATGTATGATTAGGTAGGTATATCCTACTTATTAATGCAGATACTTAAGTGCTTTATGATTTTGATATTGATTGTTTATCGTCATTGAATTTCTTTTACAGTATTATTAGGACATGACATGACAATAGGGGTAGCTGTAATCGGTTTATTTATGTATGGAATTATGCAAAACTCCCTTAGCATTCTGTCAATAAGTACTAGAACAGACTAGAATAATGTATCGAAACAAATAATTTATAGGCACATTCATTATTCTGCATGTCTCGTTACTAACTCGCTCATATCATTATCGAATTCCACAAAACTTTAATGCCATTGTAAAACAAAAATAAACAGTTGCTATACTTGCTATCATTATCGGAGTTAAAAATCGCCACTCACGAACATTTGTGATGGCTGTCAGCGAGTCAGCACTAACTCGAAAAAATAAGAATAAAAAAAAAAGAATTTAAGAAATGAAATAATAATCATGAGGCGTCCGGTAGCCGTCCGTCGTCCGGACGCCATTGTCCGGCCACCAGTGACTTTACAAAATACTAACGACCCGAAATGTTTTTAGAAAACAATTTAAGAAGCTCCCGTTTAAAAGTTGGTTTATTTATCCTATTGTGCGTAAGCGGATCGTTTCGTATCGTAATTGTTGACTGACAGTCGCTGGTAGCTGTGGGAAGGAAAGAACTGTTTTTTTCTTGAATCAAATAAACATTAATAATACATATTTCAATATGGCGGCCGCGTCTGTAATTACTGTGTCTGTTATTGGAACGGCAACTGACGTGTGAAACGGAATTTTGAACTCCTAATGAAAATAGATATTATTTTAGTTGGAATTTGATATTTATTTTGTTTAAGTGACCGGTCAATGTGCGTTGACCGTAACAGCGCCAGAAGGCGTTGCTTTGAACATTAGGTGCTTTCAATATGATGCGACGACAAAGTGCTCGAAATTAGCATCAACAACACTGTAATTTGGTCGTTTGGTGTTTTCGCTACACTATTTATGGTTTACTGTATTACTTCTCATATTTTCTCAACGCAATCCTGCTGACTAAAATCCTTTTAGGTACCTACTATCACCAGCCGTCCTAGCATGACCACGATAGAATTCGGGTTTTGTCTACAGAAGAATAGACAAAGTGACAGTTTGTAGAAAGATTTCTATCGTTATAAGCATATAATGAAGAGAAGAAATGTTTCTATTCTTCAGTAGACAAAACTGGTACGCCAAGCACGGGTCGCCGCGTGCTTGGGCAGTAGGTAGGTACCTACCTAGAGATAACGAGTTGGATATAAAGAACTTTGTCTATTCTTTGGTAGAATAGAGATAACATGACCAATTCTTTGGTCATGCCATGCTAAGTCGACAGCTTCATCTATTATTCATTAACTGACCGACCTTTTGATTGATCTAATTGCAATAAATACTTTGACTTTATATGTTTCCTGACAGCATCTCCCACGGAGCTCTTCTGACTATCCCCCCTAATGTCGGACACAACAGTATCCACAGCATTGTTCCCAACACATCTAGCAGCTAATAATAGCATACCTATTATCAACCCTGACGTATCCGATTGTACGAATTGCCGTCATCCGCGCCGCAATGAGGATGCTGCGATCTCGGCGATTGGCTGGCTCGCCGGATGCTCGCCTGTTCGCCCACTCGTGCGCACCTCCCTGCTAGCGTGTCAATCTTTATTACTGGACTTTTATGTGCTTGTGTGCACGTATATAGGATATAGTTATCTACTTCTGGTGGTAACAGAGTCTTTCTTACCTAAAACATCGAAATAGTTAGCAAGATTAATAGATAGAGTTAACAGAAATAGGTTTAGTTCACAATGCTTCCTGGTGATAATGATGTCCGAAATGACCGTAATAGATCCAAAACTCGATGGTTAGATAGATCTTAAATGTATATTAGACTTATTCTGGTGTATAAAAACGTTTGATGCCTAGAAGGCCGGTTCTGTAAGACCACTTTGTAATAAACGCTTCCATTTCACATTGTAATAATATGATCGGTATAATCTTTATGCAGGTACTAAGACAGTGTGTGCAGACGGAGACTTGCCAACTCACTAACTGGGCCCCCTGAAAAAAGTCGCTCGGGTAGCAACAAAGGAGGCAACAGGAACGTATAATCGATATGATCGGTATAATCTTTATGCAGGTACTAAGACAATGTTTGCGCCAAAGCTGACCAGATTGCTTTTACTATTCGGGACTACAATGAGGGATCTTTTATGAACGAGCTATAGTAAGTGCAAGCAGCTAGGAGCAACTATGAGTTCATGAAAATGTTGATTCATTCATTCTTAGCATCTTCAACATTTTCAAAGATAAAGAAAAACTGTGCACAAACAGTCATAGAAACTTACGGAACAGAACATCTGAACTGAAATAACAAGACTTACTCAATGTAATCCAATCAGTGTCATAATAAAATATGACAAAAATTAATGTTTATTTTTTTAACAAGCTGGAGTCTTTATTTGAAAAAAAAAGAAAACAATTTAAAGCTGACAGAAGCTCAGTGAGCAGCGAAACGTATTCAAATATCGAAAATTGTTGACAAATTAAGTTCCCTACGACCTACGACTCCCTTACCACTTGAGAACGACTCGACGAAATTTTAAACTGTCTAACAAACTTCTTTACACCCTTCCTAATTGTACCATGACCTTTAACACCAGCGTTTAAAGTTCTTATTAGAATGTATATTAGGTTTCCGAATGCATTACAAAGTTGGTAAAGTTATACGGAGGGACGGTACCAAGCCGTTCGTTTTACTAGTTACTCAATTAGGCCTTTTGTATTTGTTTATCTGAGTTTGTATTGCGTCAGAGAGGGATAACTATACAATTTGATACGTATTAGAAAGAGACAGGCTGTGCAAAGTAATTTGAGACAGTTCTTTTCACTGGCGCGGTAATACGTTCCTATTTTGAATGGCAACACGAAACTGGCGGGAAATGCATTCAAATTGTGTTCTGTTTTTACTTTTTCTAATTTGTGTAATGGCCACCAGGTTACGGATTTTCTTTGATACGTTCTTTTCTTGTAGCTTTTTTTCTTTACGTTGAGAGGCATGTTTTTAAATGTTTCTATTAGAACTTCAAAGCTTAAATAAATACCTACCTACGTTTATAGTCAACGATTTCGCAATCGATATCCCTAGGTACCTAATAATTGCCGACGAACATACAAGCTGTGTAATACTTCATTAACAATCTGAGTTAAACTCGTATTTTCTTTGAAGTTTTTTTATAAAAACTTATGCAAAAGACGCGCAACCCTTACTTTAAAGGTAAAAAATTCATGCCACCCTCGTCTCAGCTGTCCCTGATTGAGCAAATATCGTAATATCAATGTGACTGCGATCGCGACCGATGGTGCATAAAACATCCCCGTTACAAACCCAAACAAACGGTGGATGGTGATATGCAAGATGTAATAGAATGAAAGAAAATCAATTTATTTTAGGTACTCCCGCCATTTTCGAACTGATTAAATATATGTATGTGTATAATAATATATGTCATTTACAGGGCAAAAAGAAACACAAACAGGTTTTAGGTTAAAGAATTAAAGAAAATGGAAAAACAACAAAAAATCAAGTATAAAAGAAAAAAAAAACAATTGTTAACGTAGATATTAGATAAGCCTTTGGTGATTTTATTACTTTGTTATTAAGCAAGATAAACAAAATTATTTGAAAAACAAAAAACCCGACTGTCATGTCTAAAATTGAACTAAAAAGTGAAAAAAAAATTAGGTGAGGTAAAAAAAGGTACCTAGTGATGATTGGAATGAATGTCAATTTTTATCGCAGTTGGGAGCTCGGGGGGCAATTTTGCGGATCATTTTCTTAATACGGCGAATGAAGAATCACATTCATAGTTCACACCAACTAATTATGAAACTTCTACATTTAAAATCAAAAGACAAAGTCAAAGCATTTATTTCAATTAGACCACTTACAGGTACTTTTGATTTGTCAAGGAGTCAGTCAGTTAGTAAGCAAGATGAAGCTAGATGTTCGTTACAAAACGTAGATTCCTATGGAGAAGAACGAGCAAGAAACTCCATGGTTACTCTTTTACATAAAAATACACCTACATTCTACAATTCCATGATTGACTACATTGTTTCCAAACAAATATGTGAGAATAATGTAAAAGATGTGCATAAAAATAAAAGATAAATCTAGAAGTTCCGGGGGAAACTCTTTGTACCTAGTCATAATATTGGATCACCTTTTCATTAAAATGACATTTAAGTAATTTTTATTGCGTATCGCCTATTACTCCATTCTTCCACCGCGCATCGCCACCCTTACCGGGCGATCCTCGGTAATGAACTGTGAATCGCGGCCGTGTGCAAATCCCCTTCCATCTGTTGACGCACAATCATACACGCTGACACTTTGGGATTCACTACACTCCGCGCGTCTTTTGGATGATTTTTTATGTCTATGATCTTCAAAGTTGGTGTACCTACTTATTTTTTTTAATAAAAAAAATCGAGCTAAAATTAGGCCAAATTAAGCCAGAAAAACACATTTTATTTTGGAGATTTTAATAACTTTAGATTTAGGGAGTAGAAGATCTTTGGCAGTTGGTCTAATAATAAAACTGAAAGAAAATAAGTAGATACATTTTTTTTTGTAAGATAAGATAAGATGATGGTCGGAAAACTATAAAGATAAAGAAAATTAATACCTAATGTATAAAACACGAATAAAATAAAATACAGAATAAAATCAGAATTTGCAATGTAAAGCTGCTTTCAGACTACGCTATAATATAATACATAGCATATAGCTCATAGCACAACAATATCGCGCACCATACAAAGCCAATAATATAATTATAGTATGGTACAGTGTGAACATGAGGGGCTCGTAGCTAAGTGACAGCCGCGCTGATCTATCGATCTTCGAGGTTAAGCTGCGCTTGCCGCGGTCAGTCCTTGAATGGGTGACCGTTTCTTACACATCGAGACCCCTCCGTGCCTCGGAGAGCACGTTAAACAGTCGGTCCCGGTTGTCATAGGAATATCTTTGACAGTCGTTACGGGTAGTCAGGAGCCCAAAAGTCTGACAACTGGTCTAACATTGGAATACCGGTATTCCCCAATAATTGGGTTGTGGA
Source organism: Thalpophila matura (assembly GCA_948465475.1). Classification (NCBI taxonomy): domain Eukaryota; kingdom Metazoa; phylum Arthropoda; class Insecta; order Lepidoptera; family Noctuidae; genus Thalpophila; species Thalpophila matura. The sequence continues at coordinate 1,837,458 of OX419187.1, read as the reverse complement.
GGTCAGATGGCAGTCGCTTCATGTAAAATATTGATATTCAGCCGCAACCAGTTAGACTGGAAGCCGACCCCAATCATGTTTGGGAAAAGGCTAGGCGGATGATGGTACAGTGTGAACATGTCCATAACAATGTATGGTGCGCGATATTGTTGTGCTATGAACTATAATGCTATATCGTCTAGCGTAGTCTGAAAGCAGTTTAAGAGGTTAATTTTGTTTGTAGGCCTAGATGTTGTAGGTAATAATGTTCCCGTGTGTTCGTGTAACACAACAGTTAAACGGAGAAGGACGGAATTACATTTTTGACGTTCACTATACCTACAACAATCGCTGTAAAACATTATGCTTTTAGTACAAAGTGAGACGTTTGTTAGTAGGATCTATTTGTTCCCTCTACCGCCGTAGTTATATCTACTGGTAAACGCGGGAAAAGAAGCGATGAGTGGATCGGTTTTGATTTCTAACATCGGGAACAAAACAATTTGCAAAAAAAATTTCGCTGGTGTATAGACACTCAGCTGTATGTCTATGTAACGAGTGAATTTTCTTATTACTCATTTTTTCCTGTCTCAGTTTCAAAAAATTCCTGACAATTACAGTTTTCCCTGTTTCCATTTCACTAGTAAAATTTTTACGACGCAAAAGTAAGGAGTGACTTGGAAGCAAGTACTTTTAACACTCCATTTTCCCACGTGAAACCATTATTCTACATGTATTAACAGAAACAAAATACGTACCTATTAAAAAGTTGACTTTTTTCAATTGCTACTCAAAATCGAGTGCTGTTTGCAAAATACAGCTAAATTGTGTAGAAAAGTCAACCCTTTGTCTTCGAGGGTCGTTGCTACCCTTAGGAACACTTGATTAGTGGAGGGTTATTCGTCGTTTTGCGGTCATGTTGCCACGATGGGAACTTTGTGGACTAATTGTTAAATTTTGACTTTGTAGCATTGTGAGGGTTAAGCACTTGATTTTTAAAGTTCTATTCAGTTTTCTTAAATAGTATTTAATGTAAGTGGTTTTAAATTGTGACTTTATTTTTTTAATTGTTCTTTATTTGAATGTTTCGTGTATTGTTTTAATAAGTATGGCCGTGAGAGAAAGTGCTTATAAATTTGTAGGAATGTCCCAGCCTTGAGTTCTTGAGATTTCTCAAAGAATTAAAACAGCCAGTAATTTTAAATCTTTTTATAATTATAGGTGCTGAGTTTTTATAATAAGCTTTGTACTATTTTAATTGAAAAACAGTTGTTAAAGCTTATCAGACCAGCTATCCATATCTGTAACAACTAGTGAATCTAAATAAAATAAAAACTTGTAATTTTTAGTTAAAAAGATTTAAACTTAATAAATAGAAGAGTTATAAAAAACATTTTTTTTTCGATAGTTTTGCAGAATAATTTATAGTCTCCTAAACGGTAAACTATGGCCTAATTGTCCCTTTTAAAGAACATTCCAATCCAATCACGACACATTGCAGCGATGTTCAATCAATTGGAGCATTTTTCCAGTGACCGGCTTGTCATAATGAACGGAGCTTCGTTAAATGTTTCAAGTGCTCTCGACACTCCATCGGCCATCCCACTTCATCCTACTTGCGTTGAAGATGGACACGTGGCTGCCAAAGGGTTTAAGTCATTTGTTTTAAATAATAACATGAAGGTGTTTTTACACGTTTTTCAGGGAAGGTTAAAAAAAAAGCTACTGTACTTAATTTTTATTGTTTCTAGGAAGAATGGGAAAACCTGATTTAACTTAAAACAATATTTAGGTACTTATTTAAAAATATATGCGACAAAACTTTGTGGCCTAGCTACCCAAAAGGTTATTGTTTTGAGTCTTGCTACTGTGAAAATAAAAAGGTATAAATAGATTGCAAATTACCCACGCATAAAATTCCATATAGAAATAGAAAAAAACCTAAAAAAATAAAACCAATTTCGCGATACGAAGTCATATTTATCATTAGACACCTCACCCCTCAATCTAAAACGGCATGGGCAGTACCTACACGGTTCGCCAGATAACATAACATTCCCATAACTGATGCCTACAGATATCTATCGAGAGGTTAGTTCCCACGGTTGGGCAACGCTTGACTTTTGACACCAACACTCGGGTACATAGTCTTTCACTTTTTAATGTAGACAGGTCATTCAATTGATGGGATCGCGATGTGGATACTTTATTTGAAGAATTTGAACGAAGCGCTTTGATTCCACTTTCATTGTGAAAACTGCCAAATAGTGGAATGCTCTGCCCGAGTGGGTGTTACAGTTACAATCTGGGTGTCTTCAAGTCACGAGTGAATTGGTTTCTTCTAGGCAAGCGTGCTCCATCGTAGACCGCATCATCGCTTAACATCAGAGGCCCTAGACAAGTTGCTTTTCGGTTATCGTTCACGCCAAACGATAAGCACAAAATGTATGGCAATGACATTACCTGCGGAAAAGTCACGTGACTCACAAATGTCACTTCCATACATTTCATCCGTAGCGTTTGACGCTAACGCTAACAGAAAAGTAACTTCAGGCGAGCCTCAGGCGAGATGGCGGTCAAACGCAAGCCTATTACGAAATAAAAAATAAATAAAAAAATAATCAAATATGTAGGTACTTATCATCATGCCTATAATAATCCTCGATGGAATATGCATAGGGCATAGGGCATAGGTGTATAGTAGGTATAGGCCGTTCCAGACTAACCTGCATGGTCTTTACATAGCTTAATTTTGGATTGTCTGGACTTTAAAAGAGATCTTGACCTTTGAGTTTATTTTAGTGTTTCTTCTCAAAGGTGACCCAATAGGAAATACCGACCTAGTCTAGTTTTAAAAAAATACGTAAATGGATAAAGAAAATTGGGGTGTTTCAAAAGTATATATGTTTTTCGTTAAACAATTTTTTCTGGACGACGAGAACGACGTTCATCAAATTCACGTCAAAATCAACAAAAATACAATCAAATTAGAAACAGAATCAGTGAAAGAATAAAGCAGCCGCCATACCGATGCGGCGAGGCAATAAATATAGTTAGGCGAGAATTGTTCGTCAAAAATACGAGTAATTTTAATTGCGACGTTATAGAGGCGGCATTATCGCGTTAATCACGCTCTCTGCTCGCTCCCCGCTGTATTCGTTCAACTTAATGCTTCTCTGATTTTTATGACAATTACTTGTCTTTGTTCTGTCTAGTTTGGTGAGTAGCTGTTTGTTTTGACGTTGTTCTTTTTTTGAAAATTTGACGTTTTGTTAACTAAGGCGTCTAGATAACAGGCGACGCTCTTTTTGGCGATTGATAACGAAGCTGTCAAGCGCCCGAACAATTTGTGAAACTTACTTCACTGATTGTTCGAGCGCTTGACACTGCTTGACAAATCTTCGTTTTCAATCGCGCAAAAATAACATCGTCTGTAGACCGAAGTTTCAAAATGTCCTCTCCTTCTAGTACCTACTTGTCTAAGGCTATCAAGTATTTATTTCAAATGCTTAGCTATATCTGTATAGTTTTGTAATGTAGGCATTGACAGGTCAAAAAGAAAACTGATTTAAAAACTAAAGCAAAAGTATGTATAGATTTTCAAACTTAGGCCCGTATTACAGAACGATGCTCAAGCAGAGATCGGTGCTCGAGTATCGTTCTGGAATACGGGCCTAAAAAGGACGTTCTATAACCTGTAGAAACTTAAAAAAAATGCTTGAACAGCCAGTTAAACTTTTTTATTAAATTCAAACTTTTGATACAAAATTCCATATTTTTCACAACCACTCACAACCCAATCTAAAACCAAATAAGCACACATTATACACAAACAGCATCAGTGTAGTGAATGTAATACACTGACAATCTCGGTATCATCTCTGAGCGCAAATCGAATCAACCGCAATCCCGGAGACATATTGTTCTGCGGAACAGATCCAATCTGCAGATTTGTTGACATCGTCTGCGCTTGGGGGCACGGAGTCATGCTAACGAAATAATTTCGATATAGATTTACTTGAGGTTTGTACTGAGAGAATATTTTCGAGCCATTATAAGAAGATTCGCAATAAAAATAAAAATGTGCAGTAACAGATTCATTTTAGTTATGAAAGTTCAGATTTGTAAAGGGCCAGAAGGGTCGCAACTTCAGTAGGTAGGTACTTATCATATTATTATTGTTAAGCAATACGTTCGTATTTCTTAATCCAATATTTTACATTCCAATATTTTACATTTAGACCGTTTTGTAAAAACAGCTAGTCTTTGAATCTCAGGCATGTGATAAGTTTCATGTTATGAAATTATATCTATTTTGTTTAAGTTTGTTGGATTCGGAAAGGATCATACAACAAAATATTTCAGACCTCCATATAATTCTTAATCCCTTACAAAACTAAGGCACATTATTCGTTCGTCTGTCGAACGTGACAAACACAATTGATTTCGACCTGAATGAGGCGGATTTTTTAAATGCGACAGAATGAGGGTTATAACATCCCCATATATCCTAAAACACTCAGTATTAAAGAAATCCAAAACCTCGTTATTACTAACAAATTCAGCAGAATCTCTGTCATCAGGGATTTGATATATTACTTATTCATTGCGCCGACCTAACTGGGCATGAAACATTGGTTTATATTCTCATTCAGACGTTACTGGCCCTAATTGTGTGGGGATTACGGTGTCAGGTTACTGAGGGTCTGACAGACTGAGGATGGGAAATGGTTAATAGAATTTGAATTGAAAGTTTTTGAGGAACCACTGCACGGGGTCTAATTTTGAAATATTATGTTACTTTTTGGTAGCTTGTAATATTTATCGCATCGCTGTGTGAGTAGTGTATTAAATTAGGTACCTTTTTATTTTTGCACGACTACTCAAAAATTTGTGCTGTTTTGTCTATAGTTTTCATTCCATTGATGATTAATTAGTTGTCGTTGGTTACATTGAATGTTTAATAGTTTAATTATTTACCCTCAGGTAGCAGGATGCACACTACATCTCAATGCAGTGTGCGATTTCAATAGATGGCTTTCGATCAAGTTGCATCAGATTAGATCAGGGGCCCAAGTCTGCTAATGCAATTGTCATAATCGTGTTAGAATGGTCTCTCAATGACATCGTTTTGACCAATGACGAAACAGATAGTCTTACTCTAAGCCAATGAGCGCTTAGGTTTTGACCGTAATGGTGTCATTACGACACCATTGATACACAACTGCAATAGCAGAATTGGGGCCCAGATCAGAGTCTTCTCGTGACCACTGTCAATGCAACTTGATCACATCGAGGTTAGTCAAAATATTCTGATTATGTTTGTGCGCGAAAAAATCTCTACTTCTTTAAACAATTATGTGTACAATTCGCGAAAGTTAAAAATCTACACGTTACATCTAGGTACATATTTGGAAATAAGTACCTACTTACTTGAAATTATTGAATTTATACGTTGCTCATAACTATTTCGACTATCCGTTGCGGTTAAATAGTCACGGCAATTACATAAGAACTGTTACAATCATTGGTTACAATAATGGCAGCTACAGACAGACCCACCGCAGTGAGACGATGTTCGACCATCAAGTACCTACGTATAGTCTAAATCAGTGTTTCCCAAACATTGTTCTGCCATGGCCCGGTAATTTTCACACTGCGCCTTCGTGACCCACTTAATACTTTTAAACCCAAGTGGGTTCCATTAGGAAAAATAATACGCATATTTATTAATAGGTAGTAAAAATGTTTTATTATTACTTACTAAGTACATATTTTGGTATCGCCTATTTAGTCACAAAATTTTCGTGCGATGTATGGAACTGCTGCTTATTTTTCACTTTACCGGTACCCGATACCGGTTTACCGGTGACCCGGTATTTTATTTTAATGGCCCGGTACCGGGTCGCGACCCGGCAATTGGGAAACGCTGGTCTAAATGAAAGCTGTGGTAAATTATAATACGTGAGACGTGACATGTTGAAATAGTACATTGCGAATTACTTTTGGGATCATTGGATTTGATTTTTGAAATGAAATTAGAACGGAACCATTATTTAAATCAATTAGTTGTTCATCATTATTAGGGAAATCTGCATGGAACCGTTAATTAAATCAATTAGTTCTTTATCATTATTACGCTACCTACTGTTCATGATGATCTACCTAATGGCATAGGAGATCTAATTACAACTAACGCTTGACGGAAGAATTCAAGATGTCAATATGTTGTTATTAGCAGATAATAGAACTCATATCCGTCCTCTTATGACTTCCATAGATGTAGTAAAGCCTCTTAGAGTAACTGCAGGCGCAGACTTACAATTTCAAATTGTTCGTTTCGAACTAAATCTAACTAAATCCCGTACTTTCACAATTTAATAGCAACCAGTGATAGCCTAGTGGTTTAACCATGTGCCTCCCACGGCGAATGGTTCGAGTTCGATCCCGAGGCACGCACCGCTGACTTTTCGAAGTCATGTGCGTATTAGAAATTAATTATCACTTGCTTTAACGGTGAAGGAAAACATCGTGAGGAAACCGGCATGTCCTAGAACCAAAAATTCGAAGACATGCGACGTCCACCAACCCGCACTGGGCCCGCGTGGTGGACTACGGCCCACTCCCTCTCACAGAGAGGAGGCCTGTGTCCCAGCAGTGGGAACATTATAGGCCGATTATGCTATGCTTATGCTTATGCACAATTTAATCAGTGAACATTTTTGCGCGTAATTGGAAGGGAATCTCGATTGATACGATCGGTGTCCAGTTATATATTTGGACTATTTAGTTGGATAAGATGAGAACACTAACTTAAAACAATATATTTATATTTTATATCATCGATCACGTTGGGTCCGTCGCCAGCGTATACGTTTTAATTATGGTCAATATGATCAAACTAAAGCGTCAAGCTCAATAGCGCCTTGGCACATCTCCCGTGTTTCTATAATCTGAGCTTATAACTACATATATGATTGATCGAAGCATCTATCTTCCAAACCACCTCAACGTTCTATAATATCAACAATCGTGTCTACATCTCCTTTATTCATTTCATATATCTCATCGTAACCGAAAACGGTCTCCATATTGCGGCACAGTTCCGTGGCATCGCCCGGGGCGCCTGCAATATCGGCGACCGGCGGACCGAGCTCATCTAGTTATACCAGTACGTTCAGAATAACTCTTTGTTATACTTATTGAGCTATTCTGTCCTTTGTGGCACTAACTTCGTTTGTAGACTCGTTTTGATTTTTTGTTTGTAGGTACTTGAATAATGTGTTATTTCAGTATTTCGACGGATTGTTATGTTTTTGGAAGGGAAATGGAAATGGTTTGGTAATTTCACTAAGTTTATAGGATGGCAATTTTTGTGGTCGCTTGCTCGCTTTTTATCTTTTTCTTTGGATGAGTGTCATACTAAACGGAGTCTAGAAGACCTTGTGAAGAATTGGTGGTTTTATTTTGTCATGCTTATTCACTCTATGTCAGAATGTTGTTTTTATTTCGTTTTCATACGACATGGTGGCAGACGTACGGCTCGTCTAATAGTACCTATACGCGACTACCCTAGCTTATGACTAGGGTACCTGGTGTTGCACCTATGTTTGCAACACCAAGCATCACATGATACAGACCCTTTAAAATGACGATTCGCTGTGCTGACAGCTTATGGAGCAAACTTCAGGTCCCACGCTGTCAACACAGCATCCTCACGAACACTGGCAACCTTACTCACGACAGGAAAAATCTCGTTACGTAAAATAACGGTCTCATTTCTCTGAATGCTTCCAGAGACTTTGAGCACAATCAATTTACTCTGAAATTTTCAAACACCTGGACAACCCCAAATTAAAACTTAATTACAATACAGGTCGCTAACAGAATACTTAGATATTCGCAATATTAGCTGCCCCCTTCATCTAAACCCCAAACAATACGAGTCCAAATCTAATCTGTTCAGAATTAACAACATTATTTTCTGCCGAAATTACCTCTCGTCTCATGTAAACGAGGTTCCAAAGTCCTTTGAGCAAGAAACGTTTATATTACACTTAGACTACTATGACGTCACAGCCTGGGGGTGTCAGTTAGGTGCACAAAGTAACTCTGTGTGCCATCCACTCGCTTCCTTCCTGAAACGAAATACAGATAATGTGATTGCAGGATCGCTACCACGGCGGTACTGTCACAAATTGTTTTAGAGATTGCTTCGGGTCTACTGCTAATGCTTGAAGAGTATTATGCTTGTTAATGAAAATGAGGAGTAGGTCGTAAAGATGATAATAATTTTCTTGTTTATTTTGAGAAAATTGTAGCGCTGTGAGAAAATTGAGGGCTCATTTGGTTGCTTCAATGCGACGTTTCAAGCACAAAAGCTTTTACGTACATAGCGCCTGTATTCCCGGAATTTTGAATTTATAGTACCTACAACAGTCCTTTAGGTAAGTACATTTTGTTTAATTTAATACAATTTATGCACTTTTATACATACATTTATATGAATAAATACAATTTATATAAATATCATGTGGCAAACATGTATTACCGATTCAAAATTCGCTTACGTTTACGATACCTTCCATACGTCAAAATTATTCGTGCTAGGCCCTCTGATCGTTTCGTTTACACGCCCAAAGCGTAAAGTAGTGAAACAAACGATCGTTTTAACGCATATTTAAACAAGATATCTATATTGTTTGTATCGCCGGCCGTGCTAGCGTGTCGTGCGATGCGGCGATATATCACGCGCGATATATCGCAGGGAACACCTCTACGCGCCGCTAATATTTAACATGCTGTTGACTATTCTATAGCTTTTAGGGATCGGTAAGGTTTTGGTGAAAAGTGAAATAAAGTCAAGTCAAGAATTTTTTTATAGACTAGCCTGTCTATGCTGTAGGTACCGACAGGCCTCATGATATCACCGCGAGAATTGCCAATTTGTTTGCGAACGTTCGAGGGAGAATCTCACCGTGACATTCTCCCTCGAACTTTCGCTAAACCAAGCACGTTATAAACCAAGCGCGGGTCGCCGCGTGCTCGGGCAAAGAGATAACGAGTTAGATAGAAAGAATAGAGATTTATTTGGTCATGCTAATCCAGCAGGAGCGCGATATCGATTCGCGCATTGAAATAAATAGTGTGAGAAAAGGTACCTAAGTAATGTTGTTCTCATCGTCCATTACTTTGCGAGTAGATATGCAAAGCCATTATAGCATTAGCTTCTGTTCACCATTTAGGGATACAACACTTAAATAATACAACAAATATAAATCATACTACCTACTTCGTTACGCCGCACGCCGTCAACCTAACGTTATATTTTTTTCTAATAAACCGACCTTTCTAGTACACGACACATTATCTAAATCGATCAACAGCTAGTTAATTTAATTATCATAGCGCGGTTAAGGCAATGCCAATTATAACACAATTATTGTTCTCATTACCGTGTACGGAACCATTATACGTGATGGCATATCGCGCGTGACAGATTATTTAGAAACATCTGCTAAGCTGCGAAATGACTTTTTTAAATTACATTCGTAATTCGTAACTAGACAGTTTTAAACTCATTATTTTACTATTTTAGATTGGTTAATAATAATATCTGTAGGTATCTATAAGTAGTATTATTTTCGTTGGCCATCACGTGCTGCTTTGCATCGGCTGTCGCTGAAAACCAGCGCTGTGGCTTTGCTCCGTGCATGGGTCACACCATCATGCTGAGCGATGGCCGTTTTGCGCGGTTGTGACGCATACTTTCCCCAGAGTTTTATTTTTTTCCTGTATCATTTTATTTTTATGCGTCATATCGACGCAAATAAATGTTTTTTCTTTCTTTCTTTCTTTCATTGAGTTCAGAAGCTAAATATAGGTACCTAGTAGATAAATATTAGGAAGTTACTCCGCGACCGCCGCCGTGACCTGAATTTGCAGCCGGCGGCGGTTGCTAAATTGGCAGCCGGCGCTGACTTTTGAAAAAAAGCGGGAAACGGGGTTGGCAATTTGGCATAATTAAAAAAACATTTCTTGTTTCATTTGAGTAACACACCTAACTAGGGTCCAAGAGCGAGCGAAGCGATCGCGGCATGATCTGTAAGAAAGCGGATCATTTTGTACACAGCTAAAGGGATCATTTAACCCCAAGTGCAATGTTTGCACATATCGCTCAAAAACGAAACTATAACATTACTTTATGAGTAACAAAATATACTGAAAACTATATCAAACGTACATAGAATCCGTGAGTAAAACGTGCATTTAAAGTTATTTAGTACAAAGAAAATAATCTGACACTAAAAATTTACTTACCGTAGACCACAAGCATCAATTTTATTTTTTTAATTATAGAATAACGCACAGTAGGTACTCACACCGCCATGACACTTCACTAGACGACTGATGGGGTGGCGGGAGGGATGTTGACCAGTAAAGATAGATGGTGCTAGTGGTTTATTGAGAACCGTGGGGAATCATTTTACCTCCGGGGATCATTTTGTACACCTTTCCCCTAGGTAGTAGATATTTGTCAGTAAAAAAAAAATTGGGTTGGATCGTTTTGGTACAACTGGGTCTATTTAAGCAGGTCGTGACAGTAATCAAATAATCATGTCTTATAACTGGGTTATATTAAAAGCAGCTTATGTCCACGAAATAAGCAAAAATGACACCAGAGTAAAACTTGTTTTTATGTCATTGCATAAACATTTTTCCTCAGTCCATAGAACTTCTTATGATGTAGTCAATTAGGACACGCAGGTGATCATGTTTACCTTTCTTGACTATTAGAATATTAAAATATTAACATTTACGCACAGTACCCCTATCATGAGGTTTTTTGACGTATAGTTTCGTTAACGTAAGCATATTTTGAATTGAAAATACAACAGTCCTAGAACATTTTGATAAGATTTAGTACAATTTGCACATTTTAAAAAATACAGAGAAATTTATTAAGTATTTTATTTATATAAATGTTGTGTAGCAAACGTGTATTTTCAATTCAAAATTGCTTACATTAACGTAACTATACGTCAAAAAAACTCATGATCGGGGTACAGTTTTAAATGTAAACATTCATTGGTATTACTATCCGATGCCGACTTGACACGAATTCAAATTAGGAACACAGAATGAATAAAAAATGTCCCTTGTCTCCTGAACACAATAAAAAAATGACAGCATGAATCGCAAAAAAAAAACAATAATTTTATTTTAATATAATTATTGAACACATATTAATTAAAGAAACATCCATGACTAAGACATTATCACTCAAATAAAGGTCATAATTGTTAACCCGAAAAAAACCGCGCGACAAATTGACGCGTCGGTCGTGTCGTTTTGTGACAATTGATCGCAATCTTCGGCCGGATACCGATCAATTAGTATTTTAAGCGCTGTGCACATGCGATGGTTGAAGCCGTATGGGATGGCGACGTCAGGTGGATCGCATGGCGTGTGTCATGCTTTACGAACTTTATGGGCACTTGATAGTATGTATGTATGCATGCTTGTCATAACGCGTAGTTTTAATTTTTATAGAGGAGCCTCAGGGTCTCACGTAGCAATATCAGACCTACAGTCCGGCCGCTGAAAGAATGCGTTCCTGACACATGCATAATTTAGCACTCAACTATTTTAGTTTACTGTAGATTGATGTTATAATAAGAATTCTACCTAAAATAGTATCAATAGTGCATTTAAACAATGAAAATATTTTTAATTGTAAAATGTAAAATATTTTCTACTTCAAAGTCTCGTCGCCCATACAATCACGATCTGTCGGCCTAGCATGACCACGATAGAAACGGGTTTTGTCTACATAGAAATAGACAAAGTGACAGATTGTAGAAACATTTCTACGTTTTATGCATGAAACGGTAGAAATGTTTCTACAATCTGTCACTTTTCTATTTCTATGTAGACAAAATCCGTTTCTATCGTGGTCATGCTAGGCCGGCTGTCAGGACTCAGGATTGAACGCTTTCTCTCAGCGGCCGAACTATAGAATGTGATTTTAAATTTGGTGAGAAACAAATGAATACTGTCAACACCAAAATAATGTTGCTAATTTCGTTACTGTTGGCATCGTATTTAATTAATTAGAAGTAATGATTCTTATGTAGGTACGTTTGGGCTACTTTGTACCTACCTATAGAATAAGACCTTTTGAGGTATTTATGATTCTACCTTAATCAATACTTATACTTTGTCATCATTTTATAACTTTACCGGACTTGTGCCAATCTGAAAGCTGTGAATAAGGCCCTAATAAATTCATTACCTTTCACACTGACATGATTCTACCGGTCAAATCAGATATGCGCACTAAGGGCTAAGCTCACCGACAAGATAACAGTCCGATAAATCGAAAACGGCCGTTTAATCTGAGTTTTTGTATATAAAATGATATGATTAATGGCCGTTCAATTTAAGGGACTGTTATCTTGTCGGTAAACTTGGCCCTTAGTCTCGACAACTTCTCATGACATTCAAGGTGGTGGATACTTTAGACATAACACCAGCCTACAATAGCTTGCAGCATGCAATGTGTGCATGACACGCAGATGTGTACGAATATTTTTGATTCATCGTCATGTAACTTAGGAGAACATAATTCAGACATGCGCATGCAGTCGCGTTTGTAGGGTTATTAATTTAAATAGGTATATCATGGCGTTGCGTGTGCTGTCATTATCATCTGTGTTGTTTGTTGTTTGATAATACTATTTTGCATATTTTGTTTGTTGTTAGATATTTGCCGGAGGACAAACACAGAGCTGAATATAAGTATGCTATAGAAAATTTTCGCCAAAGAATGACCAGCTTGTCTTTTCTGTACCGTACCGACATGCTGCGTGATATCACCGCGGGAGCTGCAAATTTGTTTACGAACGTTCGAGGGAGAATCTCACCGTGACAGTCTCCCTCGAACTCGACACTCAGGTAAGACGTCGTTGGAACGTTAACCCTTAAAAAACCAAATAGGTACATCGAAAATTACGTTTTCAATTTAGATTTTTTATCGAATTTTCTAGGTTCAAATCCTGCTCGCGACAATTCGATTTTTGAGAATCTCTTAATATTTAATATCTTGAGAGAAGCATAACATGGCTTTGACATGTTTCAAATTCACAAAAAATATACATTTAGGTAGGTATAATGTATAAATGGTGATATCGCATCGATGTTCCTATAACTGCAAAGTTATAGGCATTGAGTTGGATCTCAAATTTCGAGTTGACCGAGCAGGTCACGATAGCTCAGTTGGTTTCAGAGCAGTGGCACGGTCCGCCAAAGGTCGTAGGTTCAAATCCTGCTCGCGACAATTCGATTTTTGAGAATCTCTTAAATATTTAATAACTTTCTAGGAAGCTTTATACATATTAGCAATTCACCAAAATCCATCGTTGTTACACATTTAGTCCAATTTCTTCGACACAAGTGTGTACAGCTCTTAACGAACAGATGCCCCCCATCTGCCTGCATCCTAATACGACATCCACATTAGTAGAACAATGCGAACGTAACGGCTATTATGTTAATGTACGAAGAATTATTGTTACGCTATCCCGATCGCCTTTTACGTACTTAATTAGGCAGGCGGCCGGTAATAAGTCATACAAAACATAATATTAGGTATAGTTTTTCTTATTGGTAACTCTAAAAAATATTACTTATAGTTCTTATTATTGGTAAAGTTAAGGGGATTACAAGACCCAATTGTATCTATTCACGCAATTCCCGCCCGTAAACGGAAAACTGTCAAAACGTGTTCAAAAACAGGGTAAAACTGAATATAATCTGATTTTAACAAAACAACGATTGATAAGACTAAAATAAAATACCATTAAGTTGCTTATAGAATAATCTGACAAAAAATCAGAATAATTGCATGTAAGCATGTAAATAAGTATGGTTTTTAATCGTTTTAAAAGAAATTTTTAAAGGTATTTTCGTGACTTTTTCTATCGTATCTTAGTTGTGTTGATTTCAACACACTTTATAACTAGCATAATAATGTTAATAATATACAGGGTGGCAGGTTAGACAGTGGAAATATTTTAAGGGGTCATTGTACCCATCATTATGAACAACTTTTACTATGGGACCAACCCTGAAATCGCGACAAAAAAATCAACTGTTCCATACATTTTGTTGCGTTTAGCTCCTGTAGTCGCCTTAAGTAATTTTGTATTAAATAGATGTGGGATTCCCTAAATAGGAAGTTAGTTTCTAAGGGTTATTGTCGATTCGTTTGTTTGATGTATTCGTGCGCGTTTCGAATAATGATTGTTTGAATAGGACTGCCTTGTTTGATGTTCAAATTGATTGTCGATCAAATTGACAGTTTATTGTGATCAATTATTGTGCTTATTTTCTCTTCTAGTAAATACACATTTATTGGCTGTTTCGTCTAGTCGTTGCAACCGACCGAGAGTGCTGAGCGTGCCCACATGACTTCGATCCTGGGTCGGTCAAAAAGTTATTAGCCGATTAATGCCGACCCGAACAAGTGATCATGCCTTACGCGCTATTAGAATAAAAAAATCCGGCCAAGTGCGAGTCGTACTCGCGCACCGAGGGTTCCGTATCCGTTTTGGACGTATAAAGTGAAAAAACCGGACCGCATAACTAAGTTTGTTTGTGAAGGAATTTGATGATTTTGAAAAATCTGCACTAGTTAGGAACATCGTTTTATTTTTGGTGCAATATTTGGGTCAATTCCTATCAACTCTAATTATTTCAGATTTTTTGCTTCCCAAACTTCGGAGATAAGGGGGGGGAATGGTATTTTTTCAGACATTTTTCATCATATATGTCGAAAACTGTGAGACATAAAACTTCCAAATAACTGTTCCAAATTTCAAGTCGATAGCATTAGTAGTTGCTGAAATAAGCAGGTGTGACAGACAGACAGACAGACGAAGTAGCACCATAAGGGTTCCTTTTTTACCATTTTGGTACGGAACCCTAAAAATACCGCTTTCGGCATCAAGCTCTTGCTATAACTATTCCATTCCTTTACAAAACACATAATTATACCATCACCCAAACACATTAACACTGCAATCTTACGACATATCAATATCAAAGTGCCGCTACAAGCATAATATAAAAACACGTATGTTTTGATTTCAATCGGACTGCTAAAGATTTATACGACACCTCGCGAGCGATCCTGCCCGCCTCCATGCAGCGCGCCGCGATGATATATCATTGGTAACTATACCCCATGAGATGATAGGGTACTGATCGAACGATTTCATGCTGGTCTGAAGTGGTGGATATGTTATGGGAGTAAGTATGGAGGCTTTGATGTCATAGAAATCGGTTGTTATGGGAAATCAGAAGCCCGAAAGTTCGTTCTGGCTTTGGGTGAATTTTCCTGTATTTCGGATTTGGAGGTCAAATGGCAATCGCTCGATGTGTAACTTTTTCTGTTGGCTAATTAATGTAGCTGAGCTGATGATGGGGGAGCAAGACTGTCAACACTTCTGCATAAGATGTAGTTTTAAGCATAAACACAATTTCTTTTAGGTACTTCACAGCTAACATTTTGGTGATAAGAATAAGTGCTTAGGACCTTAAGCTCTAATTCTCTTAAACAGCTCATGTAGCACTTATTCTAGCTGTTTAAGAGAATTTTAAGAGCCTAATGTCCTAAGCACTTATTCTTATCACAAAAATGTTAGTTAAATAAAAAAAGGACAATACAAATAAATGACAGAGGAGCTAACGCGCATGAATTAGTGTTTCTATGGCCAAATCGGTTCGATGGCCAGTGTACTTTGCCAGAGGGGTTCGCCCGGCTTTGGCAACTCTATAGTAAATACTCAAAGTACCAGGCTAAATATCAGTCCTCAATAATGTAAGTAGAACTCAGCCTTTAATTACTCCGCAATCCGGTAAAAAGATCTCGACCCAAAAATCGAGGCTATAGTTTGGCCACCCGACTGCAATTAACATGTAAATGTTGGTCCGTGTGTAATAATTACTGGCGTTAGGTGTTAGCCGCCCCCGGGTGGGTTCGTTTATTGTAATTATGTTATTTATATCTTCATTCGACGATCATATCGGAGGTCTAACGTGTTGGGTATCAAAGATGGCTGGATCAAGCCAGGGTTCTGCGCTATCACTGCCTCAGACTTTGGGACGGGGGTTATGACCCCCGTCCCAAAGTCTGAGGCAGTGACACCGATTAGTGCCGATCTGTTAGGTATATCGTGTTTCGCGCATTTACTTGAGGTTTGGGGGTGTCATGATCCCTACCCCCCTTCTTTAGATAATGTATAGTCCAAAAAAAAATCCTTAGGTGTTCTGTGTATAAATAAATTCGTCAGACCAGCGGATAGTTCCATTTGACGATTATTGCGTAGCATACATTAGTTGCATAACAAGATACGTCTACGATAATGACATCGAACCTAGGCCCTTACGAAACCGTAGGTATCTCTCTCAAACGGCCCACACCTGGAGGAAGAAGAAGAAAGAAGAAAGAAAAATCATTTGTCACAGAGACATGCACTTAATTAAGGAAACAAATTAAAACAACAAGGTACATTGTATAGTTATGTCTGCTGCGACAAAAAGGTGACCACTCAGCATAATGCTGTGCTATGGCATAGACCAAAACCCAGCGCTGATTTCAGTGATCACCTAAATGACGTGCGGATATTAAGCCAGTTAATCTTAGGTAAGAATATATATACATATATTATAATTATAAGAATAACAGAATAAATTATGATTATGATAAGTATTTTTTAAATAAAACAAACAATCAATGAAACAGGACGCCATACACACATATTACCATAAATTACGTTATAATTTAAATACCTACCCGCAAAATAGCAAAAAAAGGAGGCTGTATTTAGAGATATAATATTTAAGATATTACATGACCGTGATCTGGCATAAATCTGTGACAGATTACAGTGGCCAAGATTTATGGCTCTTTACATAATGGCCCAGGATGGACGAACTTCAACTGATGTTTTGTCCTTCCATGTATTAGGATATGGATATTGGTATGAATTAATGGCGTGGCTGCACACATCGCCTATAAGTACATGGCGTAGTTATACATTCGTGCGTAGGTATATTGTAAATAGACCATTGGACAGCAAAAAGGCCACACGACATGATTGTGTGGCCACGACATACCTACCTATAATAGCATAGGCCAGATTTGGCGAATCTTTTTACAATTGCGTGTCATACTAACTTGAGAAGAAAATAAAAAACTTTTTTAACAAAAAATAACCGACTTCAAAAATCCACTACAAAGAAAATAATAATTTTGGTTTCGGAAGTCGGTGGCTTTGGTTTTTTTATTATTTTCTTTGTAGTGGATTTTTGAAGTCGGTTATTTTTTGTTAAAAAAGTTTTTTATTTTTCCCTTTTTAGTTTAAAGAACTAAAAAGGGAAAAATAAAAAACTTTTTTCCCGTGTTAGATTACTTTTACGAATTCGTTCAACAGTAAATCTTCTACGGAGTGTGCACATTTATGCCTATAACTTTGTACATAGGAATGATTACATAATGTATTATATACTAAAACCTTCCTAAAAGTATGTAGATTACGTTAGTGAAAACCCCATCCAAATCGAATCAGTAGTTTTAGAGAAAATCGCGCACATACAAACATACATACATACATACGAGACGAATACAGAACCTCCTTTTTTGAAGTCGGTTAATAAAAAAATGCTAGCCATTTAATCTAAAGATGAGTATAGACTAGACCATTTACTTGTAACAGAACAACGAGCCGCTCTATGATATGTTCTAATTTATCACCCTTCACGAACCAGACGTCGAGGTGCTCGCCGTTTTGTTACACAGATATACCTACTCGAAAAAATGCTCTAGTCTATACACACCATAAGAAAATTAAAAAACCGGCCAAATGCGAGTCGTACTCGCGCACTGAGGGTTCCGTATCATTTTTGGACGTATAAAGTGAAAAAAACTGGACCGCATAACTAAGTTTGTTTGTGAAGGAATGCTGATGATTTTGAAAAAACTGTACTAGTTAGGAACATCGTTTTATTTTTGGTGGCATATTTGGGTCAATTCTTATCAACTCTAATTATTTCAGATTTTTCGCCCCGCAAACTTCGGCGATAAGGGGGGGGAATGGTATTTTTTTGGACATTTTTCATCATATGTCGAAAACTGTGAGACATAAAATAAAATAAAAATTTATTTTGAAATGTGCAGATCAAGCCCTTTCATATGATATGTCATTTGACCTAGTAACCCCACTTTAAAATTTCGGACCCTTTTGCAATGAAAATGAAAATATTTTTGGATTTTTTTCATTTGCGATAAAGTTGAACAAGTATTCTTTATAACTGTTCCAAATTTCAAGTCGATAGCATAAGTAGTTGCTGATATAAGCAGGTGTGACAGACAGACAGACAGAACGAAGTCGCACCATAAGGGTTCCTTTTTTACCATTTTGGTACGGAACCCTAAAAAGGAGCGAAAGCTCTTTTGACCGCACGGTTGTCGCAGTGGCTGCGAGATTGGCTGCTACGCAAGTGTCGCGGGTTCGATTCCCGCATTGCACATAGGTCTGGCTGTTTGTGTATGTGAAATTTGTGTTTGTAACCGCACCCACGATACAGGAGAAATCCTAGTGTGGGGCAACGTTTTATAAAAAAAGAAAAAAAAAAGCGTCAATAGCGTCTTGGCACATCTCCTTTGTTTTAATGATCTGAGGTTCCACCAGATAGTCACAAACATAACAATTACGACGATAAGATTTCCAAGACATTCACACTATACTAACCATCTCCATTACCCCGATCATGAGTTTTTTTGACGTGTAGTATCGTTAATGTAAGCATATTTTGAATTGAAAATACACGTTTGTTACACAATATTTATATAAATTATATACTTAATTAATTTCTCTGTATTTTTTTAATTGTGCAAATTGTATAAAATTTTATCAAAATGTTCCAGGACTGCTGTATTTTAAATTCAAAATATGCTTACGCTAACGAAACTATACGTCAAAAAAACTCATGATAGGGGTACTTATATCCCAATTCAGGACAATGACCAATCGATGCCAAACAACACGATATATAAACCTCGCTTCCATTCCGGCAAGTCGGGCAACTCAAACACATTACTGCCGCTATATTAACGTCACCTCAGCTCGCCGTCGCGACGACTGCAGAATTTTTATCACTCAACCCCTTGTGTCAATCTGAAAAAAACTTTTAACCGTTCCGCGAGTTGAATACCGAATCAATCGTCTGGCTCGTGATTGTTTGAATCAATATTTGTTCTGCGATTTGATTTTAGAGCGAAAAAATGAATAATAAAACCTCTTAGTTTTTTGTCTATTCATAATTCATTTTACAGGTCAACAAACTTTTCTGACCTGTTCTGAAGTTAGCTGTTTGAATGCGTTATGTATTATTTTGAGTAGGTATAGATTGTTTATTGCGCAGCCAATTAAAAAAAAAAGTTTTTTGATCTATAAGGTACTTACGTTCTTCCTGTGGTCTTAACTTTAGACTTCCTAAGATGACATTGGACGGTTAATCTGATGTCACAAGATCAGCCGGGGCCCGTGCCCCGGGCGGCAAATTCAGAGGGCGGCAAATTGAAGCTTGCTAGACGGGAACCGATCACATTTCCGAAATTTTTTTGTTCGAATTTCGTTTTACCGTTTTTAGATCATCGAAGTATATTATATATACCTATATATAATATGGCAAATAAATCATTTGGCAAATGAAAAATGTTCAAAAGAGGCTTCGGCCAATAGCAAAAAGTTATTTTGTAAATCGATGAAAGATAGTTCGGTCAAATAATAACTATGACACATGATACTTCGATGATCTAAAAATATGTTAAATAATGTATCCGGTTAGGTACCTACTTGGCAGTATTTTCAATATTACATTAAAATAGTTTTATAAAAAGTCAATATGTTGTGCTACAAAATTTTGTGACGGAAAAGAATCGCTGCAAAACCGACTTCACGTAGTCTTGTCTGCCCTACCCTAGAGTGTAATTTAAGCCTGCGTAGGCGCGGAGGGGTGGTAAGCTCGCGTGGGGCCGCCCAAACCCCGCAGCTCTGGAGCCGTGACAGAAACAATGCTTGCTGCATATTGCATGCCCGCTTGCATGTTGCATGCTTGTTTGCATGCTGCATGCTTGCTTGCATGCTGCATGCTTGCTTGCATGCTGCCATATGCCTGCTTGCATGCTGCATGCCTGCTTGCATGCTGCATGCCTGCTTGCAAGCTGCATGTCTGCTTGCATGCTATGCCTGCTGCATGCCTGCTTGCATACTGCATGCTTGAAGCAAGTATCCTTGTTTGCATGCTTCTTACTGAGACTGGGAATGAATGTTCGGAAACATAATACCTACTTCGAACAAAAAATATTATTTCGGCTAAGTGTAACTTCGGTAAAAAAAAATTCGACTAAACGAAACGTCGGAGTAACAAAAAAAATCGAATTGATAATAGGTCAACTGATACAGTAGCAGACGTGACTTCGATGCAGTAAAAAAAACGAAACGATAATAGTTGAAAAGTTTTAGGTGAAATGAAATTCGGTCAAATATTTTCGAACTTATGATAGGTAAACTTGCTAGACGAATACATTGAGTAGTGTATTCCTCTACCAAGCGTAGCAATCGCAAAAAGCAGCGCTAGACCGGTTGTAGTTGCGTTCTTTGAGGGAGGCCTATGTCCATCAGCATCAGTGGGCGTGTTATGGCTGAAATGATTATGATGATAAGAAAAATATTGTCGGATGGGACATTTTTCAGTTTTTGCCCCGCCTCGAAATAATTCAAGATCCGGGGCTGCACAAGATTGACGCTGCTAATCAAAATATTGAGATATTTTGCAATCCGATAAAGAATATTACATTTACGATACCATACGTCAAAATAACTCGTGATCGACCCACAGTTCTGCGACTTTTCCATAATATTGTACTAAGGATGTCATTCACCTGATATGTCCAGTATGGGCAATAAATCAATCTCCCACGGCGCTGTCAGCGGCGACATCTCGGGGCAACAATTAGAGGCACATTAATAACCCCCCCCCCCCCCCCTTCCATCACAGCCTGGGACGTAAGGACCCCGGGTTATGAGGTCACAGGGCTGAGGGAAAGATTAGTGATGATGACCTTATTTGGTAGGCATAAGATTGGATCCACAAAACAACAAAGTTTGAAGAAACTTCTGCACTTTGAAATTCATTGTCGGTTCTTCGGAGTTTGTACGCTTTTATGTGCGTTAAGAACTGACGCTGGATGGCAAAATTCAAATGTTTGTTCAAAATTTGAAGTTAGCTCTGGCGTGGTAAGACGGTAAAAAGATTACAAATACATATAGATTACAAATATATATAGATTCGTTCGTTTCCGCAGTTATCTACCTATGTATTTATTCGTAAATATTTTGAGAAAAATCTTCAAAGAAGAAGAGAAGAATCTTCAAACCACTTTTATTCAACGTTACAAGGAAATTCAAAGTTACCCAATTTAATTGTAATGAAACTTCACCATTTTAATCATAAAGGACCATCCACACGAATCGTACTGGCCGTAGCGATTCGCTAATGAAGATATTTGGGGCAGTACGCTATCTCATTGTCAATAAATAATGTCGCCCGCCCCTGCCCGCGGCGCTCTCTTCCGCCCCGGTCGTACACGGCACTTTTGTAACCTCTTTTGTTACGAAATCGATATGAACACACCCCTTTAGCGATTTAAAACGCCAAGATATAATCTGAAACACCTTAATAACGTACAGGTGTTCTGATTGTAGTGTTTAGTGAGTTCAGTTTTGGTGTAATTTACTTATTACTTCGTTTAGTTCACTATTTTGCTCTGCTAAAGAAATTAAAAGATTTTTTACATTAAACATGCGTTTCTCCACTATCTCACCCGCTTAGCATGACCAATTTATCTCTGTTCTATCAAAAAATAGACATAGTTCTTTCTATCCAACTCGTTATCTCTTCTGGACTTCTGCCCGAGCACGCGGCGACCCGTGCTTGGCTTATCATAGTTTTGTCTACTGAAGAATATAAACATTTCTTCTCTTCATTGTATGCATAAAATGACAGAAATCTTTCGACAATCTTTCACTTTGTCTTATCCTCTGTAGACAAAACCCGTTTCTATCGTGGTCATGCTAAGCAGGCGTGTTTAGAAGCAATCCACACATTCGTGATTTTAAGATTCCCGGATAAAAGCTGTCGGGAAGCAGACTCTGGCAGGGAGTTCCACTTTTTAGCGGTAGGTACGCACAATGAAGTATTTCCGAAATGTTTTCTGCGTATGGATGGAATATCTACTGTCGTCCGATGATGGAAACGTCTCGCATACATGTTACGTATCCTGTAATTAACATATTTTAAGAGATGTCCAGAGCAACAGAGCAACATTCATTGCAAGCAAAGAACTCAAAGCTCCCACAATTTGCATATAACATTCTTAGAGACTGCTTCGCTAAAAAGGATCTGTTTTCTATAGCGGGTACGATGGGATAAAGTCATAAAAACCTATGTATTTAAGCGCATACAAGTAAGACTTTGATCGAAATACACTGCACTAACATTGCTGTAGTTTCCAAAAGGCCAACACCTCAAAAATCCCTAGTAATCGTCGTGGTTGTTGCCCCCTTGAGCACCTTTCCAGTAATCCAGTTCCCATTTCTGAAAGTGGGTTATGGTAATCGTTATAACATCTATCCATCAAAAACTATTGTAGACCATCGAAGACCAAACAGATTCCTAATAGTGATACTTACATCTTGCAATTTCTTAGGTATCTACTTCTTCTCTATACACAAACAATAATAAATTAGTTGTTTGGAACGCTCATAAAATACGTAAAAAGAAGTTTCTAATTTCAATTGATTCAGACATGACACTGTAGCTCAGTTGGTTAGAGCGATGCCCCGGTTTAGGCAGAGGTCGCGGGTTCAAACCCTGTGTCAGTTGTTTTTGAAAAATCTCTAATACATTTAATAACATTAAATTAATTGCTACTTGGTCCTCTTCTTCTCTCCTAATACTGTGCCCGACAGGGTCCATATAATGATCAATTTTATTTATTTATAGTCCACCTTTGTAAATACAGTGAAGTATTGAGTATTCTGCCATCTTTTCAAGCTTGGATATGGTTTTAAATCTACTGTCAATTTATTTCGTCACTGCTCCTCATAATTAGTTCCAATCCAACAGTATCGGTCCATGTAAGTACATGAAATCGAACCAGTGGCCGCATGCCTCAGTTTTTGCGTCAAACCTTTTCGGTGACTTGTTTTTGTGTCGGCGACTTGGCACAGTGTGCAAGACGCAAGTGGACGCAATTTATGACGTATTCCGACGCATCGCGAGTGAGACATTACATTCCTTTTAAGTTATAACTGCGCCTGCGCTTTTTCTTGTTTGTTAGTAGATTTTGCTTTTTTCCGTCGATTTTGTGATGTGCTTTTTTTTTGTTGGGTAATTTTTTTTGGTGCCTATCTCTATTTGATAAGTAGAATTTTGTCCCAGTTTGATTAATTCTTTGCGCATTTTATTGTTTCATTATTCTGCACCAATGGGTTTAGTGACAGCTTAGATTCGATTTCTTCTTGTTTTGCATTCTAAGTAGGTATTTACTAAAACTTTTTTACTCCGGTTTCGTCTTCTCGTAGCAGTGTATTGTTATTTATTACCTCTAATATAGGCTTTCACCGCTCCGTTCCACTCTCAGCAAAAACTAGTGCGAATCTAAGATTGAAATCGATACGAGCAACAATAGCTCACCTCCACAGTTGAGCGCATTCCCACGGTCTTGGACTTTATAATTATTTGTACTACATATAAAGCTGTAATTATCTTCAATCACACTTCGTTAGCAACGAATCTGGTGTTATTAACACTTTGTAGGCTTTTTACCCGCGAACCAATCGGCCGCCGCCGCCGCCATTTGCAGTAATTACTCATAAGATGGCGGAACAAGATGGCCGACTTCATTCAACGGTTTTTGTTGTGATTTTATGTTTTAATTGTAATTAGCTTGTACGGTGCGCCGCCCGGCGTGTAATAGATCATTCATTTACACGTACTTACATTTAATGGTGTTGTAAGGTTTATATATTATTATATATATATTAAATAAATAAATAAATATTATGAAGATTTAAACTATTCGGTATTGAGGTTCATTGGAATCTTGTTAATTGTTAGTCTTATTATTTTCGCGATCAACTCTACTTGCGTTTAAATTAATAACGGATAATTATTCGACCGCCAGAAGTGAACATAAGGCACTTATATTTTTTTAAACATAAAATTAAATCTCCACTCATGAACGTACCTATGTGAGATTATCAAATCCTTATCTACCTACTTAGTTTTGGCTCTACCATTGTATGTTGAACTGGCAGCAATGACATGACACTTATCTAAGTGGGTTTTTATTTAATTTCCGATATTTTACTTTTTGTCTCCCCACAAAAAGCTTAAAAGAGTATCTTATTACAAAAAAATAAGCTATAAAATTAAAATAATTATAAAAATACAAAAACACCAACCAAATCAACCTATCTCCACTTTCATTTACACTCCTACCATTAAATTAATCGATATGACAGCAAAAAGGCTTAAAAACTCGTAAAACACGAATTACACTTTAACAAACATTCCGCTCCAGCAATTATACAGTGCAACGGTGTCGCGTAGTTTAGCAGATGTGAGCGTAAAAAGACGGCTTAGCATCCTTGTACCCGCGATTATGTCATTACAGAGTAGTAAAAAATTAAAGGGCATTATAGTATGCGATGATATAGTGCAATTAAATATGGCGGTAAAAACCGAGGCGCGTTCGGGAGTCGTCGGCGCGCGATTGCATTGCCGAAATGTTCGTGCGCCCGCGCTTCGTAACGATTGACAGGAATCTTATTTTTAGCTCATGGTTTTTCGTTGGTGCGATTTTTAGATGGGTCTGATAAAGCATCTGAGCTGAAGAGGTCAATGCTTTTTAATGGTTAATCCAACGTGAAAATTGAATCAGCTACTTAGGTAAAAAGACTTGAAAAGACAAACAACTATTGATCGAAGCAAAAGGCAGAATATTTCTCGAGTTCAAGACAGAATACATAGTAATAATGGACCTAGGTACTACGATTCGAGTAAGAAATAAGTTTTTTTTTCAAAGAATAAGCTGCAGTTATTCAATATCCACAACTGTATCTAAAAGTTGGCCGAACTGAAATTCGTGTGAAAGGTGTCGCAGTATCAGTTTCTGCGTTTAAATTTTCAAATCTGAAAACGGCTGTAGGTACATGCGAGAACTTTTGGAGAACCTGGTTTTAATCAAATTTTTATCTTGGGATAATGGATTTTTATCTTGGGATGCCCTCACAATGCGAGATTTATAAATCTCGTATTGAGGGTTCCAGATTTGGGATGCATACTCGAGGTGGCTGCGTACGAACGAACAATACAAGACCTTGATCGGTTTTAGGGTACGAAAACAGGTTGAGGTTCTAATTATAATTTAACGCGTGTCTATCTTTTTTGTGGTACGGCCCTTTAGGTTTAACTACTTTGACTTAGGCTGAACTGATTCATGATCTAATTCCTTCTTTCCTTATTTAACAAATAACTAAATAGCCTAAATTTTCATATTTCGGTGACAATGGCCTAAAGCCGTAAACTCATCATTAGTCTTAGCTAGGTTCAAGTCGCTAAATTAATGCCTACAAAATAAATGGTTCAGTTAATGGCTACATCGACGCCGTATAATCGGCTCGTAATGATAGGTACAGTATAATTAAACGCGACACCAAAAAAGGCACAGTTCGGTAGTCGCGCATCGTGCGAATGTTCGCTTTGCGCCTGCGCATGCCGCCCGATACCGATTTATCAATCGGTGGAAATTTTATCAATCGATATCGAGATCGGATTTGAAAGAGATTACAATTTTGTTTAAAAATTGGTTTTAATTATGGAATATTTTTTCTTGTATGGGTTTTTGACCTTATCGGTTTTCTTTCAAACAATTTGGTTATTTGTTCCACAAATGTTTTGTGATACAAGTCTTTCTAGAATTAATAACGATGAAAAACGTGTCTGGGTACTGAATTTTTTGTCAATTCTGGGAAACACCTGAATTGAATTAAATTATTTTATTGTAATAATAACATAACATTTGGCTTCGGCCCCGCGCACACCTTCAAAAGGTCCGGGACTCTTAGTCCCGTGTAACAGAGACATAACATTTTCTGAAAAATGATTTTCGGAAAAACCTGAATTGAATTAAATTATTTTATTGTAATATAATAACATAACATTTTCCCGCAGGGCACTTTGAGGCGAAGTGACGGGGAGTAGCGACCCCGCGGTACCCGAGTGCTCCACGGAGAAGCCACCGTTCCTCACCTCCGGCTTGCCTTTATTGGCCGGTTGGAGTGAACACTGACGAGGAACAGGTCTCTCGCCTCTAGCTTGCCTTCATTGACCGTCTAGAGTGGAGTCGCTAGAGCAGAACACCTCTGCTCGGAGGGTGGATGCTGAGCGTAGGTGGTGAGTGGGCCAGTGATGCCGGACCCTCAGGGAGCAAGTGATCTGAGTTTAAAGTCCAGCGAAGCCTCTCCACCCTTCAGCCACTCACGTTCCTGTTGCCCCCTTTGTTGCTACCCGAGCGACGTTTTTCAGGGGGCCCAGTTAGTGAGTTGGCAAGTCTCCGTCTGCCATTTTTATGTGTGCACATACATTGTTTCGGCAGGCGCCATAGGTTCCTATAGTTCCCCTTAACTTAGTCCACTACCATCCCACCACAATAGCCCAAGTAGTTTCTTTTTTCCACATATATATTGCAATAGTCCTGCATAAGCTGGTGGTTATCCTTGGGTGTATTTCTATAGTGCATACAAGGATAATCACCAGCTATGTCACCATTAAATTTTATTAAAAAGCTGTCATAAAGGGCCTCTACGTGTTGGCTTCGGCCCCGCGCACGCCTTCAAAAGGTCCGGGACTCTTAGTCCCGTGTAACAGAGACATAACATTTTAATCATAACACTAGGAAATGGTGTAGGGCGGCCGTTTTTGGGGGCTGTCTTATGTATGCATTTTGACGTTCAAAAAGTGCTAATTCTTTGGCCCACTTTGAAGTTGAATTAAAAATGTATTTAAGTAAAGTCTTGAAACTCTGGATAATTTCATCCCGGAAAAAAATAATGTTATTGTAAAGTGGAAGTCTCTAATTTTCATCTCTGTTCCTCGAAGTTTAGGTGAATTAGCACTACCTATTCCGACCACTGGTTATGAATGTACACTGCATGACATTTATGAAATAGCTACGACCATCACTACGTTCTCTCGTTTCATACTACCTACTTCCAACTTGTGTGGGACTAAGAGCAGCTGACCACAATGTCCAACTATAATTTTTATTCCTACATCATTCCTAACAATAATTATTAGATACTGTAATAGATATTATAAAACAAACTAATAAAAATACAAGAAGGGATCAGGGATCTATTAAAATTCAACCAGTTTTGCGATAAGCGTAATTTTTATTACTATATAAAAATGTTTAGACTAGAATGAATTTTATTGAACAAACTTATTAGTTGATATTGTTTTTAATTGTATCGATTCTAAAGTAGCAAGTACCTTATAACATTTTTACAATCCTTCCCAAGTATTTTTAAAAGCCTTTTTGCTGTTATACTTATAAAAAGCGCTTGATTGCACAGCAAAAATACCTTATAGCTATTAACATAGGCGATCTCGTAAAAATGTAACTGTCGTCTAATTTAAATTAGAAATTGCTTGAAAAATATTATTTCCTACATCCATTTAAGATAGGATCGAATATTTATGTAAATGTAAACTGGGACGGTTATTCTGCCGTCGGCTACTTTGAACTTATTAAACCAATGAATGGTTACTGGTAGATTATCGGGAGTACCTACACTACTTAGCTTATATTTGCAAAAAAAGCAATCGGTAATTATTTATAGAAAAGCGTTGAATAGAGAACGTTATTTATTGATATTAATAGTTGTTGTCGATAAACTATTAATAATGGTTAATGTTACACCTTTTTCCATAGGTATACAGCGGAAATATTTTTACGTTTTTGTAAAAGTGTTAGCTAGAATAGGATAGGTATTTTCTTTTTTTTATTATATCGATACAAATCTACATTATTATATAATTATGAAGTCCGAACAACTTAGTTATTTTAAAACATCATGTTTAGTCAGTCACAATAATACCTAATTATACAGAGTCAACTATTGTGATTATATACGTTAAAAACAATAAGAACGAGTAAAAAAAATATTAACTGTCAAAAATTCCGTTAAGTATTCTAATAAGTTGCTTTTTAATCTCACAAATTTCTTATTGCAAAAGCAGGCAACAAATACAATATGAGTGAATACAGACGTTATCAATCAACCCTCCGCCTGCGACGCCCCGCAAACAAAATAATAACTGCAATAATACTAAAATAGTCGATAGTCACTCTATTAACCCATATACATCAATACGTTTTTGCCTACCCGCAATGCACATAAAAGATAAATTTCACACTCGAAGAGAATCAATTTAAATTCTTTATAACTATAACTGTGAACATTAGTACGTTTTGTCGCGCCATTTTAATAGGCAACCAATGCCCAAAAATGGCAGCGTTTTATAATAAAATGTGCAGGGTTGCCTATTGCATGCCATGTTCGTAATCAGATGGAACGAGGTAAAATATCGTGTGTTTTAATAGTAATTAATTATATTGGTATTAAGTGTTTTTGTAATTGGTTTATTTTATTTTTTTAATAATTGTAAGTACTGGATATTTGTCATGATAGTTTAAGGATTGTGAAAATTTAAGTTTGTATGTTATTTTTCTTTTTGTTTTGGATGCCAATGTGAATTTTGTTCTTTTAATTTTTCGATCTTTTTTCCAAGACCGAAATAAATAATGTCCTGTCCAAGAAATAATTGTTACATTTAATAGCTCGTGTTAAATTATTTAATAATTATGATAAAAACGACACACGAAACGTTACAAACAAGACAAACAAAAACTATACTTAATAATGTCTTTAAAACACAACCGGCAGTCTGTAATTATCCTATCTTCTCCGCAGTCGGCTAAAAACTCGCCATCCTTCCCTCTCGTGAATGCACCATTAAGATTCTTTCAACACACTGGAAAGCCAATACATCAGGCAGGGGACAGCGATAGTAGGTAAGTATGCTGGCGTTTATCTCGCCATCTAGTCTCACACGTTTTCCTACTCTACGTGTCTAATTTCCTTTATAGTCGGTTTACATTGATTACCTTAGGGTTAATGCATGCTTGCATGCGTTTAATTTTTAGTCAATTGATTGAAATCGTTTTTCAATATGACGGTTTAAAGTAACTATGAACACTCACAGTTCTATTAAACCTAAGTACCTATGACTTACCGTGTCAGTAAAAATAAACCGCTGGTAGTTCATTATTTTAGTGAAATAGGTAGTTAAATTAGAATAGTTCTAAATAAACGTTGATCATGTTAATTTATGTAAAACGGTAGGTTAAAACATTAAATAATAATACTAAAATAGTTATTAAAAGCTGCTGTGTTAGTTTATTGAATAATTTTGTGTTAGGTTTTTAAATTAAATCATCAATTTAAATTATTATATTTTATTATATATACAATCTGCAGGTGCAGTAAACCTCAAACGGCGCAAATATAACAACCTTATTGGAAGCTATTAGTTTGAGCCGTTTGGGGTTGAAACACTAGGGCCGTGGGGTCCGAGTGCTCATCGAGTATTTCGGGACATCGCCAAGCGGTTGGTCGACTCCACACGGGACCAGAGAGCTGGCATTTTTTTAGCCCAAAGAATTAGCATTGCCATCCAGCGTGGCAATGCCGCCAGTCTTTTGGGCACTTTTCCCGCTGACAGCGATGCGGACGAATTTTTTGATGCCCTATGAGCTCTTTTCTATTTAATTTTTTATACCTACTTGTACATAGTATAAATAATGTAAGTTTCTTTTAGTTACCTATGTATTTGTAAGTATTATAAATAAATACGTCCATTTGATGACGCAACTATAATAAAAAATCTATAAGCAATTTAAATTAAACATTTTATAACTGCTTCTATTCGGGCTGCTACAATTAAGCAGGGTGTCGTCTTTTGGCCGAATATAGACCGTATAAGCTCCGTATTCACAAATACAATTTAATATTTTAATAGACTTAATTTTACTCTATTATGGTGGTCACTGATCACATTGGTTGGTCCACAACCATTTTTTTTCCAATTTGATCATGAATCAAATAACGAATTAGAGTAGGTATTAAAACTGTTGAAGGGTTACCTTGGACTAATCACTAGCATAAGCATCAGCATAATCGGCCTATGATGTTCCCACTGCTGGGACACAGGCCTCCTCTGTGAGGGAGTGGGCCGTATTCCACCACGCGGGCCCAGTGCGGGTTGGTGGACGTCACATGTCTTCGAATTTTTGGTTCTAAGACATACCGGTTTCCTCACGATGTTTTCCTTCACCGTTAAAGCAAGTGATAATTAATTTCTAATACGCACATGACTTCGAAAACTCAGCGGTGCGTGCCTCGGGATCGAACTCGACCCATTCGCCGTGAGAAGCACATGGTTAAACCACTAGGCTATCACTGCTTGACTAATCACTAACCGATTGTAAATTGTAGACGTGTAAAAAGATAGGTACACTAAAAGGTACACTTTGCAAAATTTACAAGCAATTAAAATTCAAAAATATTATACAAACCCCGTAAGCAATCAATTTCAATCGATTCTACTTCCTATCCTACTTCCAACTATTAATCCGACTAGTAGGTATTATGAATACAAAAGTTTGTGTGTGGGTGTGTCATGTTTGTTACTCCTTCACGCTGAAACAGCTGAGGCCCTAGACAAGTTCCTTTTCTGTTAGCGTTCACGCCAAACGCTACGGACAAAATGTATGGAATTGACATTTTGTGAGTCACGTGACTTTACCCCAGGCAATGTCATTGCCATACATTTTGGACGTCGCGTCGCGCTGGACGGATTTGGATGAAAGTGGGTACGACATGAAATGGCTTACTGGGTTTATCTCCAACCCCCACAACCATAGTTCGAAACCGACTGAAGTTTCTGTGGTTGGCAGTGGCTGGCATTACCCTTATGTATACGTGTCCCTAATGTAACTATATCTATGGTTAATAGGTGTACGGTCAGTTGCACAAAAATAATTGGATTTTGAAGGCGGCATTAACCATACAATGTCTATGGTTGAAGCCTCCTTTAGAATTTAATGACCTTTTCTGCAATTCAGCGTTAAACAAATAAACTTACTTCTTTGGATGTGTATATAGGATTTAATAAATAAACTTACATTGTTCGAGATAGTTTGTTGATTCTTTGCCTGTCTATACCAACCCACCTTGCATCTGGGCTTTTGTTCCCCTACCATAGAGGGACAAAATCTCTAAAATGTAACAGTGGCCATGACATGAAACCAGAAAGAGGTAGCCTGGGACCTGGAAAAGCACATAGAAACATTTCTTATCTTCATTTTTAACATCTCCATGCTCAAATCGGTAGAAATCTTTCTACAATCTGTCATTTTGTCTATTCTTACGTCAACAAAATCCGTTTCTATAGTGCTGTATCCAAAATCCCACTTGCGCAAGCCCTTACATAAGCTATGCAGTAAAATATTCAGTCCACGAACCCTGTGACCGCGCCGAGGTCAAGTACCCAACCACCGGTAACGATTATTAAACTTTTATAATGAATGAGACAACGTATACTTAAACAGTAAACAGTACAACTTTATCTTCTAATTAAATGTTAATAAACAAAAACTCAGCGTTAGGATTGCGGGTGTGGTGTAAGGAGGCAGCGTTTAGCGGGTTGTGTTGTTTGAGCGAGTTATATCAAATATGTTTATGTTATAATCCTCGTATAATATGTGTTGATCGGTTTGTCGAATAAGTGCCTTGTCCGGGTAAAAAAGTAATTTGTGGGGAGCGTTGCCATGATAGTAAACTGCTGTTCAAATATACCTACCAACCGGCAACGTCGGCAATCCTCCATCGTGGTAAATTCGGCTGCGACTGCCTTTTTTAGGGTAGACTTATACGCAACAGTAAACTGTACTAGACAAAATAGTTATAGTAGCGTATTAACTCAACAATCGATACAATAGAAATTCAATCAACCGATACCTTACATAATTATATATCAGCTGTTTGTCATGCTACTCAACGCACCCAAACCACAAGCGTACGCGTTCCCCGCCCGCTCCGCTCGGCCGCCGCACATCGAATGCGACAAAAACTGCCCGGACCTGTTGTAACGGCTTGCGCCGGCGCATCGCCCCGCAACACCTATAGAGCTGTTAATGCGAATTTGCATCGCCTTAGATTCAATTAGAGATTAAATTGAACTCGGTTTTTTAATCGATTGATCTCTTTGTAACGGGGCGTTAATTTGAAAAGTATTTTTATGTGAGTTGTATGTTATGAGCTCGTAAGTTAAGTTAAACGGCGGCTGTGTGATTGTTTATCATAGTGTTTTGAATAATTAACTCGGTACAGGTGGTTGGTAATAGGAAAATAATGTCACACATTAATTTTCACAATGTATTACTTATGGCCTTTTAAGAATGCCTGTATTAGTCATATGAAAAACGTTCGTAAATGGCAGCATTGAAAATAAGAATTTAAAAAGAATGTTAACAGAGCCAATATTGTACAACTGCTAAGTTTACCACTGCTCATATAATCAATTATTTATGAGTTGAAGATTTAGGGCCGTTTTCGCTAAGCTCTGTTAGTTGCTCTGTAAGTTTTCAAGTCAAGCTCTGTTAGTTTTAGGTAAAATGTTTCGTTAAACATTTTAACGGTTGTCATTTTCACTGTTTTGCATGTGAGGCAGTACGCAAAAATGCGGGACATTTAGCAATTAACAGAGCTTAATGAAACTGGCCCTAAATGAGATAAGAATCAGCCTATGCTAAACTGTATCTGAAATAAGAATCAGCCTATGCTAAACTGTACCTGAAATAAGAATCAGCCTATGCTAAACTGTAGGTACCTGAAATAAGAATCAGCCTATGCTAAACTGTACCTGAAATAAGAATCAGCCTATGCTAAACTGTATCTGAAATAAGAATCAGCCTATGCTAAACTGTACCTGAAATAAGAATCAGCCTATGCTAAACTGTAGGTACCTGAAATAAGAATCAGCCTAATGCTAAACTGTACCTGAAATAAGAATCAGCCTATGCTAAACTGTACCTGAAATAAGAATCAGCCTATGCTAAACTGTACCTGAAATGTACATGATACTTTTAGGAATTGCTGTGATATCGCTTCATTATCAACTACATAGTTTAATATGCAACGTGTAGTTTTACTCTAAACGCCTTTTAATTTAACCACTGATTAAATACACAACTATCCTTGTTATTTCTATGCCAATAAATAGTGATGGCAATTGACTTAGAGCTCATGACGCAATCAACGTTTATAAGTAAGGGAGGATGATGTTTCATGAAAAAATAACCTGATTTTAGGTAAAACGTTCTTCAGTAGAAAGAACGTTTTATTTGTAATAGATTTTCGGTCATTGTGGCGGTGTTTGGGGAGGACCGAAGTCCAGCAATCTTTAGGCTGATGTGGTGACGGTGAGTAGATTTTCAATAGAAATAACATTCTTATGCGATCAACAGCTCTATATCCATAACATCGCCAACAAAACTGTTACACTTTAGCGATTTTTATGAAAATCAGTTGCAATTAATTAAATAATCGGCTCGCGAGCTGGCCGCGTATTAATTGCCGTATTGATGAGTTATGATTGTTAATTAGCGATTACACCGAGCTGGTCGCGCGCGAATGAACGTGCCCCCAGCCATATGGGTCAGCCTGAGAGCTAAGGCTTGCCGTAATGTCGTTATTTTATCATTGTTAGGGCTTTCTAGCCCTTTCTAGGCCTCGGAAATGCCAGCCAGACGATGTGACGACTTGGGGCGTTGATCGAAGCATATCATATAGTACTTGGGTTCAGGCAATTGTAGCTGTATAATTTACAGCTGCAGAACTGTAGAAAATGAAATTAATGAACACATCGTTCAGATAAGACTGTCAGGGATGGCGGATGCCGTTTACAAAATTCCGTAGAAATCAGTAATGGGGTTGCTTAAATGAATCCGAGCCAACTATAATATGAGTCCGAAGTCGTATGATACGAGGCGAAACTACAAAATTGTGATTGGATAAAAATTCAAAATATTGAAGCGTAAAACGGATCTCCTTTAAAAATATTACAATAATTTTAAACACACCAAGCGAAGTGTCCACTAGCTAGTGGACACTTCGCATAAGATAGATTTTTTATTTTTTCGCCATCTAAATTATTATATTTTTACAGGTAATATCCGTGAAAATACAATATTTGTTAAAAAAAGGTTGGCAGCCCTAATAAGTATTATCGTCAAGTTTAGTAAGGGAAGTCGAGCAGAATGGTGCTACATAGATCCCTCGCCACCGTAGCAAGTCGACTGGTCAGCAGCTATGCGTGATTTGTGATTTGCATACAAAATGACGACTGTCCAAAAATGGCGATGGTCCATAATTATATTTCCGATGAAGGAATCTGGAGTATCTTGAATGAGGAGGCTCAGAGTGTTAAGAGAAACTTGGTAGAGGTTTTTTGCTTAGAGTGCGAATCCACCAGAGATGTGCGAGGTAGCTGAGCGGTGCGAGGATGTCAAAGTCAAAGCATTTATTTCAATTAGACCAATTACAGGTACTTTTGAATTGTCAAGGAGTCTGTCAGTTACCTAGTCATAATGATGAAGCTAGATGCCCGTTCCAAAGCGTAGATTCCTATGGAGAAGAGCGGGCTCGAAACTCCATGGTAACTCTTTTAAATCAAATCATTACAATATCATGGTTACATTGTTTTTGTTTTTTTTTCACCATAGATGTGCTAGGTCGCTGAGAGGTGCGAGGATGTGTAGCGATGCTGTGAAACGGTGCGCAGATAGAGTGTAGCGGGCTCTTAGCTCTCTCTGCTGGCAGTTTCTCGCTTGCGTCCATCTCTAGCACACATCTCTCGCACCCATCCCTCGCTTGTTTTGTACGTACAAAAACCTCTTTCGGCAAAGCCGTTTCCACAGGAGCTGCGCTTAGCGAGGCTAGTAGGTAAATGAAGCAAATGCTTAGGAAATTAGAAAGTGGTGAACGAGAATTGGTACTGAAAAAACACTTTCAACATCTTTAAACACGCTGTAACATATTGACATTCGGGGCAGCCAACATAGCGTCGAAGGGAATTGTTATGTGAAACGCTATCTATTATGTAATTCTTCTATCGTGTCAATGGTTACATTATAACTTGTCAGGCCAGTATACAGTAACTCGGACGGAGGTTTCCACAGCGGTCATCAGTTCCTCCCTGATGTACAACCGATAACATTGACGGTCGACCGCTTTTCACCCTTATTACTAAGAACATAAGGGTGAAAAGTGGTCGACCGTCAATGTTGTCGAGTGTACATGTCCGGGGAATGCACGGATAGCCTCGTTGTACAATGTGTATGTCACTTTTGAACGCCGAAAGTGCTGTTGTTTTTCTTGAAAGTAGAAGTAAAATAAAGCACTAAAATGGACAA
Organism: Thalpophila matura; assembly: GCA_948465475.1. Lineage (NCBI taxonomy): Eukaryota > Metazoa > Arthropoda > Insecta > Lepidoptera > Noctuidae > Thalpophila > Thalpophila matura. The sequence continues at coordinate 1,801,745 of OX419187.1, read as the reverse complement.
ACGCAACCCAAGTGACATGTGATCGAGTGATACAACATGCAATCGATCGCGCACGTTATTGCGATTGCTATCTCACGCGAAATGAAGCGGTCGCAGTGGTTGCAGCGAGTCAAGCGATTGAAGCGAAACATTAAGATTTTAAGACTTGTGTGAGAGATCAATTTGGGCCAGATTCTTATCTTGTAACTGTGAATATCGTCGCTGCGCCTGCAAAATCCGCTATGTATTTTTTTTTAAATCGGTTTTTGATGCTTATTTGTAGTATTTCTCGAGCCACCACACAAAACACAGCATCAAAAACCGATTTAAAAAAAAAAATACATAGCGGATTTTGCAGGCGCAGCGACGATATGTACTAATATAAATAAATGCGAAAGTGAGTCTGTCTGTCGGTATATTTGCTGGCCTTACTATTGTTTTTAAAACTGGCTAAGTGTGAGACGGACTCGTGCGTTAACGGTTCCATTCTGGTTGTATGGGGACTCCCCTTGGGTTATACTTTTTAATGTTATTCCCTTTATTCGTTTTGTGAAAAAATATACAGGGCTGATATTATTTATACCCATTTACTATCTGGTCTTTTTATGTTTAGAACACACAAATGTTTTCTATTATGTATATTTCTTTGTGAATTTTAAACATGTTAAACCCATGCTATGCTTATTTAATGTTATTAAATACATACATACGAGATTTTCAAAAACAGCTGACACAGGCGGTTTTTGAACCCGCGACCTCTGCCTGGTATGCCACGGTGAGGCAGAAGGTGCGGGCTCAAACCCCGCCTGTCTTATACAGGGTGGCAGGTTAGAGTGTGTGCAGTGGAAATATTTTAAAGGGTAATAACCCTTTAAAATATTTCTTTAAATGTTGTTCATAATAATGAGTACAATGGTAATCATCATTATGAACAACTTTTATTATGGGACCAACCCTTAAATCGCGAAAAAAATCAGCTGTTCCATACATTTATGTTCACATAACACAACAAAATGTATGGAACAGCCGATTTTTTTGTCGCGATTTCAGGGTTGGTCCTATAATAAAAGTCATAGTTCCCATGTGCCACTTTCTCCAACATTTCTGTGAGGGGTTGGATGTTACTAACCTTATCAATGAAGAATGGAGGGGGCTTGGTAATCATTACGGTTTCCGATTCTGGCGGTCTCGGTTGGTCTGTATCCTCGAGTTCAGAGAAGCTATTAAAAGTGGATATTGGAGTTGCTAGCCAATAATTGGGTTTCGTCTTCTGATTACTGCTTGTGTTTTCAGGGCTACCTCTCATTCTTTTGCGATGGTTTACTGCCTGCCATTTAGCCTGTTCAGTGTGATTAGGCTGGAGGACTTCTGTTTTATCAGTTTCCTTTTCTGTCTGTGAAGGGATATTTCCCACTGACGAAGATCTAGCTCTTGGTTTAAACAAGCTCGGGTGGAGGACTTGCTGAATAAGTTTAGTTTTATTGGTGCTGCCAGATGCATTTACTGACACAGAGGCCTGGTCGCCTACCCCTGTGGAGTCTTTCGACATTCATAACCCTAGTTTCTACTATTAATAGTAAGTTACGTAAAAAATAGCGTATAATTTCAAAATAATTTATTAAAAAAATATATATAGTCAGATCAATTTCTTTTTCGTTTGTATGGTACGTTTACCACCTACAGTTTGTAGCTCTTAAAATATTTCGAGTATGAAGGGTAGGACCTTAATTATAATATTTAATAATACTAATGTTTGTCACGTTCTC